>JAWNNB010001698.1:0-88601 GCA_035043285.1 Drosophila subsilvestris
TATTTAAAATCTTATTCCGTAGTGTCTAAGAAATGATGATTCTATTTACGTCAGAATGGAGACATAGTAGCTTGCTGTTAATCGTCAGGGCGAATCTACGATTAAAATATGACAATATTTCGAGATCCTGCTGTTGTTCCGGCCAACCAGTAGATACGAATTGATAGACCTTCTTAAGAGTACGGTCGCTTTTAAGATGTTGCAAGATTATGTCGGCATTTATTGGACATGACATCTCGACGACATTGTAGCATGCCTCTTCTGTGTCAAACTTTGCATCCGAGCTGATAGGAAGACGTGAGAGTGCGTCTGCATTTCCATGAGCTGTGGTGCTGCGATACCTTATTTTAAAGTTGTATGCCATCAAGATTATAGCCCAACGTTGAAGCCTGTTCGAAGTCATCGTAGGCAGATGCTTGCTTGGGTTGAATATCGTGACCAATGGCTTGTGATCAGTAATGAGAATAAACTTTCTGCCGTAAAGGTACTGTTGAAATTTCTTTTGCCCCAGTTCAATCGAAAGTGCTTCCTTTTCTATTTGGCTGTATCGAACTTGGTGGACGTCTAGGGTTTTAGATGCAAATGCTATTGGCCTTTCCTTACCATCTGCTTGAGTGTGTGACAAGACCGCACCAATGCATCGGTGGCTAATACAAGCGGTAGATGCTCGTTAAAATGGGCTAGTTCTGTAGCGTTGAGAATGTGTGCTTTTAAAGCTGTAAAAGCCTGCTGCTGACTCGGACCGAATTTGAAGACTACGTTCTTCCTTCGAAGCTGATTGAGCGGAGACGCTAGCTGAGAAAAATTGGGGATGAAATTGCAGTAGTAGTTAACTTTTCCCATGAAAGCATCCAGCTGCTGTAGATTAATGGGGGGTTTCAACTGCTTGACAGTTTTTAGTCCCGAGGTATCCGGAAGGATGCCCTTGATGCTTAGTCTTCTTCCGAGATACTCAATTTCGTCTCTCAAGAAGAAACACTTCTTCCTCTTACATTTAATGTCATTCTCTCGTAGAATGCGTAAAACTTTTTCGAGGCGGGCAAGGTGCTGCTCAACTGTTGGAGCTGAGATGATTGTGTCGTCTAAGTAATTTCCACAACCTTCTATGCCACTCAGAAGTTGTTCAAGATGACGCTAGAATATAGCTGGAGCGCTCGCTATTCCATATGGTAAACGTTGGTATTGGAAGAGACCCAATGGCGTGCTGACGACCATAAGTTCTTTTGCCGCATCATCTAACTCCATTTGAAGATATGCGTCTTTCAAGTCGATTTTGAAGAAATGGGTGCCGTGACGGAAGATTGAAGATTTGCAGGTCGATTAAATTTGTATTTCCATCCAACTGCACCAGGCTTGACACGATGTGAATTGTTTGAACTGATTCTGTATGTTTTGCTCTGTTTTGGTATTTTTGGTGATCGTTCTCTTTCCAGGTTTTTTCTTTCATATCTTTGCACTGCTTTGACATGCAAACGATAGCTATGTGTCCCTTTCTTCCACATTTATGGCAAGTAGCCTCGCGAAATTTACAATTTTCACGAGTGTGAGTGTTTCCACAGCCGGAGCAAGATTTGAGAGTGTTCTTGCCTCCTTTTGTTTCCATACCACTAAGTTTCTGTTGATGTTGCTTATGTATGTGTACAGCGTTCATGTCCAGTGCTCTGTTCTCTCTCTCTCCTTTATGACCGCGACTGTTTTCGTTGTTGCCTCGTACGTTTCGGCAATTGCAAGTACGTCAGCGAGGGACGGCTGAAGCTTTTGCAAAGCGGCTGTGCGTATGGCTTCGAATGGCGTGTGTACAATCATTTGATCGCGTATCATTTCTTCAACATAATTGTATGTACACTCATTTGCGTTGCAAGCAAACTGACACTCACGAGCTATACCACGTAGATCGGCTACCCATTCCTTATGTGATTGTGAGTCCCGCATCTGACGTTTAAAAAATTCATATCGAGCAGCAGCAATGTGACGCTTCTGTTTGAAGTGCTCCGATAATTTGTCTGTGATTTGTGTATATGACTGCTGGTCCAAATGTTCGCTATCAAACAGATTTTTACAAGTTCAAAAACTTTTGAGCCTACCCACGAGAGAAGATATGCTTTTTGTTTCTCGACGGAGGTAACGGAATACGCGGCGAAATGCTGCGAAATTTGTTGTAAATACGTCTCCCAATTTTGTTGATCCTTATTAAAACTTGGGAACGGCGGACAAGCTGTTAATTCTGCTGATCTATTAACACCATTGTTTTGCGCGAGCATGGCTTCCATTCATTGTTGTTGCTGTTGCATTAACTTTTCTGCGAATCGTTGCTGTTGAGCCAACAATGCACTTACATACGTCTGTGGAATTTCTATCCATTGTTGTTTTTTATTCGTTCGATCTCTAATCAAGAATATTAGACTATCGACACGAAATACTGAAAATAATAATTTTGCGGCCTTATTTTTTTTATCCTCGTCGCCAAAATTTTGTGTTTCGGTATGGTGAGAACTAGAATCGAACTGACTTTATTACTCTCTAAAGCGCTCTCTGAGCATATATACATTCGGGTGAGGTAGTGTTAGTGTGTATGTGAATACATTTCAATGGATGATGATGTTGCTAACATATAACAGTCAGGATGGCCGAATTGTAGTAGACTCGCGGCAGAGACAGTATAAAGGTCCCATCTCTGGCCTTTACACACACTCTCTGATAGAGCGCCTGCCTAACTTACTAAGCTTTACTGAGGGTCTTGCTTACGCTGCCTGCGAGCAGCACCACTAGTCTGTAGGAAACGTTTGTAATAAAAGGACGTGCACACCTCTCCACTCAGGTTATCGGCTTCCACAAATTGGTCACCAACTATGACTATTGCCACTTCGTCAACTGTTTGTGCATTGAAACGCCTTGCATGTTCGCCAACCGTCGTTTTATCAGCTCGAATAACAATTTTATGATCGTCAGATGGCATTCGATCAAGCGCCGTTTTTAATTACTGAACCAATTCGTTGTGCTCATGGAACATATCCTGCAAACGAAAATTATTTGTCTCCTCGTGTTGGTAATTATGCCACACCGACGATCAGCTTCGTCTTCCGCGCTCCCAATGAAATATAATTGCCAAAATTTATGGTCTACATTGTCGAAAAGTAACAAAGATTCAGCTCGATGTTATATTTGACCTTGAATCTGATTAAAATATATGATAGAATGAGAACAAACGTACAATTTGCATAAACAAAACTATTAAATTACCTTGAACGTTAGCAGGAAGTTGTTTCTTATGATATTTGTGGCGCCAAAATATGTCACTTGAAAACTCGAATTATACTTTATTATACTTTAGGTATTTTAACTTTACCACTTGCATAGCACATCCCATCTACTTTATATATAAATATGCCTGACAATGGCGGCAATTTTTCCAGAAGACAATTTTTCACACAAAAGTTATATAAAAACGAGAAGGAACGTGAGTCGTTTCTAGCCGCGAATCTACTTTTATACCCGTACTCAGTCAGTATATAAATTTGTGAGCTTATGATTGAAATTTCAATAGAAATTTTAAAATTTTACATTTTTTGCTACATTTGTTAACTACATCTACATCTAAAATGTAGATTATACATGTAGGACAGATATTCTACATCTACCATTTAAATTCTACATCTCCTCCGCTAGGGGTTGCTCGCGCATTGCACAGGGCAGAGTGTGTGCGAGCGAGACAGAGAACGAACAGCGTCAGCAGCGCCAGAGGAGGTGGGGGAAGCAACTTGAAAATTAATACTTTCATTCTGGCCATAATAATGATCCGATCTAAACCAGACTTGGCAATCTGGTAGATATGTTCATTCTTTACGATACTGCGTTTTTAGTTTTATCGTATCTTTGAAATTGTGGATGCCACAGATTTTCTCATGTGAGATCTAGGCGCTCATCAAGACGGACAGACGGACAGACGGACAGACGGACAGACAGACAGACAGAGACTCGGCTATTGATGCTGATCAAGAATATATATACTTTATGGGGTCGAAAAATTTTCCCTCTCTGCGTTATACACATCCACTTTTACGACAAATACAGTATACCCCTTAACTCTTTTTGAGTACGGGTATAAAAATCTATCATAAAATGTTCCGTTCTACAGAATGACACAAAATTAAATGAAAAAGGCGTTCAAACACACATTTTTAGAACAAATTTGAGATTTATATTTGATTAATTTTTAATTTTTGCGGAAACCATTTATGGAAAAGTAAAAACAAACAAGTAAAAATATCAATAGAAACAATTTCACATACTCTGGATATCATAAAAAAAACCCGAATGCGTTGCAAAGAAATAAAATGAAACAGGCGTTAAAAACACATTTTTGGACCAAATTTGCGATTTTTTTTTTTATTAAATTTTAATTCTTGAGAAACCTACTTATTGAAAAGTACAATACAATGCAAACTCTGCCTATCATTTAAAAAAAAACAGCATGCAATTTGGTGCAGCGTTGCCATGATAGCCCCTTAAACACAGATTTCTTTCTAGTATAGATTTCACCACTCGACAAAATCGAGTCAAAATGTAAAAAACACTGCACAAAAGTCATAATTTTTGCATTTGAATGCTTTATATTTCCCAGACAGTAAGCTGAAATCACAAAATGTTTGGGTTGAACTTCTAGCTCTTTTACTTAATTATCTTTTAGAATAGCAAAGTTCGTTACATCCAGACGTAAGATACTCAAATTATATGACATTTCTTTCTCTACGGGTCCAGATAAAGTTCCGAGCTGCATTCTATAATATTGTGCTCAAGCCCTATCCCAACCTTTGACCTTCATTTTTAATTTATTTTTGGATCGTTCTCGCCTCCCCGTGATTTGGAATGAATCCTAACTAATTCCTCTTCATTAAAAAGAGTTCAGATATCGAAAACTACCGCGGTATTGAAAAACTTGTTTGCTGTTCCAAAGATGCTCGAC
The DNA here is from genome assembly GCA_035043285.1 of Drosophila subsilvestris. Lineage (NCBI taxonomy): Eukaryota > Metazoa > Arthropoda > Insecta > Diptera > Drosophilidae > Drosophila > Drosophila subsilvestris. The sequence goes on from JAWNNB010001698.1 coordinate 4,964, forward strand.
CAACTTGTTACTCGTCAATTGCAACACGCATGCTGTATTTTAATCTCCCCGTCGCAACATGGATTTTGTAGACATCGATCAACATCGATCAACATCGGTTGGCCTTTTAGAGTTCTTGTAGAGACAACCGATGCTATCAAAGCTGCATGCAAACGGATGTAATTTTTACAGATTTTTACAGTAAGGCTTTAGACTCTGTTATAGCCAGAGCTTGAAAAATATTCTCAACCAATTTTTCGTATGCTGTCTGCTCGCGGAAGAAAAATTAAGCAGAAGTCCTATATCTCTGAACAGAACACGCATTTTTGATGCTCTCCTGTTTTCGGTCTCGTGCTGAGCGGCGAACAAAGCACAAGTGTTTTCCTACGAAAAAAATCTGAGCGAGAGACTTTCGTTCGGCACTGAGCATCAGTCACTGACCAAAACGAACCACGTGCATGCACGAAGTGTCTTTTGTTGTAGTTGCGTTAGGTGTTTGATGTTGCTACTATATATTTCCACGCAGGCAAAGCGTAGAAGAGGAAGGGAGAACGAAGAACGAGAATGTAAATACGAAATCAAAGGCAATGTATAAACTTAAAAGATATCATATCCATATATTTGCTTACACATTTTCTTCAAAACATAACAAAAAATTAAAGCTGCATACATATTTCATGTTTTGTTTGCTTAAATTAAGAATTAAGCTTTACAATTAATAGTGAATTAATAATTTCGGGAGTTAAGGAGGTGCGCTTCTCATATAAAATCGTAATCATAATTGATCCACACGATTCAACGAAAAAAAACATATGAGGCACGCGCGCAACACACACATACATTCGCAAAAGAGACTTTCGGCTCAACGAAGTGTCTCAAGTGAACGAATGCATAAGGAGAGCGACAGACACTCACGTTAGTTGAGCAAAGAGTGCAGAGCGAAAAAACGAAGCTGAAATGTCTGTTCGATTCCGTTTTTAATCGTGTCCTCACGACCGGTTTTTTTATGACTGCTTGCAAAAAGGGACCATTTCTTGCGAGCTCTGGTTATAGCCTTTTCACACTGGTGACCATCCACCATCCATTTCTGAGATGGTCCGTAATGTTTTGCCGTTCCGAAAATTTCCTAGTTATTCCGTCATCCATCTGGGATGTTCCTAATTCGCACGTTTCCGTGCGGTATTTTTTCGATACTCATTAAAACAGCCCAAAGTACACAATGCTATGGCGATATAAAATTTTAATTAAAAAGCGCATCGTTTTTTTCGGCTACATCTTTCTCCCAAAACGTCCGGAACCGAAAGACATAGCATATATATTTGTATTTAAAACATTGATTGGATTTAGTAGAAGTAGTTATAAATGACCACGCTTCAGTGTTTTCAAAAAAAATATCCATTATAATATCTCCTCCTCGTCAAAGTTGTCCTCATCATCATCATCCATGTACAGCAACATGATTAGTTTGGCCAAGAAAATGTTTTGCTGTTAAATCACATTTACAACCATTGCAGTATTATTAATATTCATTTTAATTAAAGACGCTAAAAAATGTAGGCACGCAGTTATGAGCATCAGCTGTTTCTCATGGATGGTGGATAGTGGGTGGTGGCAGTGTGAATCGGAGTTTCACATTTTTCAAAAATTACCACCGTTCCTCCGGGATGGGCTCAGCGTGCAGAGGGTATTAATCATACTTTTCTGTTCCATAAGCTATCGTTACTAGTGTTTTGTAGGAGGGTGGATTGCAGGTTTGTTCCCAACCTATGATATTCCCAATAAACAGTCGGAGGCGTCAAATAACAATAGGCGTATATTCTTGGATGATGATGGATGGATGGATGGATGATGGATACAGCTGGGGGTTGGTTCGGTGCTTCTGTTCTGGTTTTTAGGTGAAGAGAGACCGCAATAGCGTAGCCGTACGGGGGATAGAAGGCAACTCCCTCTCTGTATATTGACAGCTTAATGCTAGCGCCAGTGCTAGAGAGTCGAGTGGATCGTGACTGACCAGCGCGAGAACGAAGAGCACGAGAGAGAGAACGAGCTAACAGTCCACGGTTTGCACGCTGGTCAACCTACTGTTAACTTTGCACTGTTAACAGCGCTGCTGCCATGAATAAATATTATAAATTGGATAACGTCCTATCTGTCGAACCGTACACAGCGCGTTTTGTTCACTAATGTTTTGTCAAACAAAGCAGGAGGAGTTTTAAAGTTTATCAAGCGCTGGTAAAAAGAGTTTGACGATCCGTATGCCAATAAAACACTGTATGTCTCTTTGGTGCGTCCGATATTGGAGTATTGTTCTTGTGTGTGGGGGCCCTCAATACAGAGAGAAACAACTTCTTATTGAATCAATCAGCAATTTTTAATCTTCGCCCTTAGAAACCTGAACTGGGACTCTGACAGACTCTTACCACCATACCGATCTAGGCTTAAACTTCTTGACCTTCTCTCATTACACCATCGCAGAATTTGCAATGGGTTGATGTTTATACATAAGCTTGTTCTCGGGTTTGTTGACTCCCAAACACTTTAAGGAAAGCTAGATTTCGTAGATTCATCCAGACCAAATCGTACTTTCCGGCCTATCCGATTACCTATGTATAGGTTACATACTATGTATGTCTAACTACGCCAAGCACGAACCGTTCCGTGTTTTCTGTAATAATTAAAATTCCTCTTACATATAATATCCCCTGAATTGTCTCTTATTATCTTAATTCATAATATTTACTACTATTTAGTCGTATTTTTTTATAGATAGGATCATTCACTGCGATGCTGCCATTTTTGTTTTTCTCGTATCTTCAAATTGTAGCTTCCACAGACTTTTGTCCTTTGTGTGGTAGAAAGAGTCGGGGCGAAATCTTGAAATACTCTTGTAGCAGTGTGATGTCACATGAGACCGGAAACAAAATTTGGTTGCTCCAGCTTTTATAGTCTCTGAGATCCAGGCGCTCATCGAGACGGACAGATAGACAGACAGACAGACGGACGGACAGACAGGGCGCTATCGACTCGGCTATTGATACTGATCAAGAATATATATAAGGAAAATTTTCCTTCTCTGCGTTACACACATCCACTTTTACCAAAAATCTAATATACCCCTTAACTCTTCAAGTTCGGTTCTAAATATATATGCTATGTATTTTTAGAAGCGGTTCGGGACTTATTGGGAGTTAGAAGTTAACAAGAACAACGACGCGTTTTTAAAGAAAATATGATATTGCCATAGCATTGTATTTTTTGGTCTCTTTTTCCGAGTACACAGTCGAAAGGCTGTCAGCCAACAGCGTGTGCAATATCCTATATGAGTTTTGCAGAGCATTCATAATTGAATTTTCAGAGGATAGTCCACAAACTATCTCACTTCCGAGAAGTTTTGCCTGAGACAATTCTGACATATCAGACGTTTGTTGTTGTTTTTTCCCATGTCAAATATTCATGGTTGCATTTGAAAAGTATCGAACAATTATCGCATAGAAACGTGCGGGTAAGGAACATCCCAGATGGATAGTGGAATAACAGGGAAATTTCCTGAGCGGAAAAAATCTTACGGACCATCCCCGAAATGGAAGTTGGATGGTCGCCTGGGGGAATAGACTATAATCCACTTTTACCAAAAATCTAATAGCCTTTTTACACTGGGGTGCGTCTGCTATCGATATCGGCATCGACGCAACGACGCAGAAAAGGCGTTCACATTGGTAGACGTGCGTCTTGAGAACAGCTGATGCAAACAACACAAATTTTGTAAGTCAAATCAAAAATGAATGAAAGCACGAGGAAACAACTATCTTAAACAGACTTGATTATTTTATCTGCGGTGGAGCAAAATGCAGAGGATGTTTTAAAATGTATGGATGCGGCGGACTTGTCTGCAGGCAAGTTACAATTTTTACTAGGCCTACAACGTCCTCGAAGCGTTTGGACCCTTGTAAGTAGAAGGCTGCTAATTTTCCAGGACTTCGAACAATTAAATTTGTTATTCCAAATTGAAATAGCCGCGATATGGATCATTTTGGGAGAAAGATGTTGTCGACAACTCCGACGCATTTTTCAAAGACAACTTCCGTATGGAAAGGAGTGCTTTCAATATTCTGGTTGGAATGCTGACCAATCTCAGCAAGAAAGACACACATTTTCGACTGGCAATCCCTCTGAAGAAAATAATAGCGATAGCACAGCACTTCTTAAATAACTCTCCTTTATAAATAAACAATTTGAACCATTTAACTTAATATTTTTCGTTTTATTTAAATATTGATGCGCTGCCACCCGAGGGTCCCACCTTGGCCAGTTCACTTCTGAAATATTGGGTTAAAAAATTAATTCGAAACAATGTATCCAAATAATAGTAGGCATGTAACTTACCTATATTTCATTGTTAGATTTTCTATCTTGTTCTTCACCTCACCATGAGATGGTCCAAACTCTTTTAAGGCGTCAGCTACTTCCTTATAAATATGCGAGTTTTTGTCCACAAAAATCTCCTATCTAATGTCAGAATTGATTCAAACTATTTGTTTTAAATATTATATGAATTTATTTACCTTTTCCTTCCTCAGACATTTATTAGCCGGCACAATTGTTTTCGTATGTCAGCGGTTTTTTTTGTTGTCATTAGTGATGATAGTTGCGCTGATAGGCAGAAAAGCGCAAAAATTAGCAAAAGCAATCGAATATATCGAATAGACGCACATGCATCCGAAAGCGACGCAACTTTTTGCCACCACTAGGGCCCTATGCTTAACCTATGTAAAAAAAACTGCGTCTCCGGCAAGACGCAAAGAAGCATGACGCAGCCCCAGTCTGAACAGCCTATAATATACCCCTTAACTCTTCAAGTTCGGTTCTAAATATATATGCTAAGTAATTTTAGAAGCGGTTTGGGACTTATTGGGAGTTAGAAGTTAACAAGAACTACGACGCGTGGCAAGAACAAGTGGCAAGAGTGCTACCTAATTTGTCGTTTCATGCTACCTCAATCTGACGGAATAGATTGGTTTTAAAATTTTGTGGCGTACGACCATAATTAAAGAGATTCTGTACCATTTCAACAACTGTGTTTGATTTGCATCTGTTGCCTTATACGATTAAGGAATCCCGCTACTATTTGCTGTGGGTGTAATTCTCGATTGTTTAATCGATAGTGTCGATGTGCATGACAGAACAGTTGAAACGTGTGAAAGGTGAAAGGCAACACCGTAAATTTGGTGCAATTATGGCTTTAAAAATCAATTTAAAATTCTAAACTCGAACTCATAAAAATATTCTTATATATTATATATTAATGTGTGTACATTTTACCCTACTCGTGATCAACTTTATCGTCAAACAGAAAACTGTCTGAATTCGATTGTGTCTGTACTTGCTGCTGTTAACACTTTAATATAAAAAAAAATAAATAAACTAAATAAAATGAATTCTTAATTTACAAATTATATGTATATGAAAACGTCATTGTGGAAAACTCTGAATGTACCAACCTAATCAAATGTAAGGTTTTTTAGATCAGACCTCTCATTCTTCATGCATAAATATAAACGGAGTGCATATTAAACATATGTACACGTTTGTGAGTAGTTAAAAGAAAAAAAATAACTACACAATAGGTGATCGTTCTAAATGCAAAAAATGGATCTATTGTGTTTGGAAAGTCTTGTATGTGATTCAGATTTGTCATTGTATCGCATTAACAAACAACAAAAGCTTGCTATGTCCAGAACCAGGACTGATCTCGCTTCGAAATGCTCCTCTATAACATCTGCTAGTTCTAGTAACGATGCAAACACAGTCGCAGCTTCAAGTCTATCCAACATCTCCACTAATTCCGTCGTATGCAAAAGGAGTGAGATTGTTTATATATACGCATCAGCAGAATCGTTAAGGACACAAAATCAATCACTCCAACTTCAAGAACAGGGTATGAAAGCGTCTATTGAAATGCTTACTCAAAGCTGCAGCACGGAGCCCGCGGCTCTTCGACTTCAAGAGTGGCAGACTAAATCCAACTCACTCGGTACAGAAAATGTCAACACGGCTATTGGAGATCCTACTTTTAAATCTGATCGATGTCTTGAGAATGCGTTGAAAGCTGAGGAAAAGCACCAACATGTAGTCGAGACATATTTTATGACTGTGCAAAGAGATATAACTCCAGCAATGCGTAAAATTGTTGCTGAGTGGATGATGGAAGTGAGTAATCTAGTGACCAAACGCCATTCAGGAATATAAACCCCTTACATGATGCACATACATATTTCGTACTTAAAGCATTCTAGCAAAGACTATACAATACCAAGATACTGTATGAGCGTCTCTTTTCTCTTTTCGACTATGCCTTGTCTCTCACCGCGACCCCGCTGCCTAACGGCTACTGACGTAGCCAGTAGAATTTTACAGCCTAAAAGAAAATTGAAGTAAAAGTCCCGCGCGCCCGTACCATAAGCGTTAAACGACAATTGAATGGGAATTAGTTATTCATGCAGCATCTTGGTATTGTATAGTCTTTGATTCTAGTCTTGATATCCATCCTAGTAAAATGGGTATATTGTACATACATATGTATACCGTTCTGCTTGTTAATTACACCCTGGTACTCCAGGAGCATTTACTGTGAGTAATCGCATAGATTTTGGAACCTAATAAGGAGAAACACGCAAACGCCGAGACATTACCGGTGCGTGGATTAATCCATCCATATCTTCTTGTCTGTCGTTTATATAACCCAGTCTTCATAAAAAAAAAAATAGTCTTCACATTGAAAATACCTTTTATTTATTGTATGAGATGGCTAGATGAAAACTTAATTTAATAGAATAAATTTTGGCTTTGTGAATTAACTAGCAAGACCAACACATTGGGCATAAAAACTGAATATTAGACTGGCCCAAAAATGTTCCAACAAACTGTGTTTTTTTAGTCGGACCACTTTTTTATTATGTCCTTTGTTGAATTAAAGAAAATATAAAATTTTTTTCGAATTTATAATTTAATGTTTAAGGGTTGCTACCACGAAAAGAAAATTACCTTACTGTATTACTGTATTTGTGGTAAAAGTGGATGTGTGTAACGCAGAGAAGGAACATTTTCCGACCCCATAAAGTATATATATTCTTGATCAGTATCAATAGCCGAGTCGATAAAGCCCTGTCTGTCCGTCCGTCTGTCTGTCTTTCTGTCCGTCTCGATGAGCGCCTGGATCTCAGAGACTATAAAAGCTGGAGCAACGAAATTTTGTTTCCAGACTCATGTGATATCACACTGTTACAAGTGTATTTCAAAATTTCGCCCCGCCCCCTTTCGCCTTCACAAAAGACGAAAATCTGTGGCATCTACAATTTTAAAGATACGATAAAACTCAGTATCGTAAAGAATGACCATATCTACCAGATTGCCAAATCTGGTACAGATCGGATCATTATTATGGCCAAAATGAAGAAATTAATTTTCAGTTGCTTCCCCCACCTCCACTGGCGTTGCTGACGATATTCATTCTCTTTCTCGCTCGCACACACTCTGCCCTCTGCAATGCGCGAGCAACCCCTAGCGGAAGAGATGTAGAATCTAAATGGTAGATGTAGAATATTTGTTGTAGATGTATTATCTACATTTTACATGTAGATGTAGTTAACAGATGTAGCAAAAAAATGTAAAATTAAAAAATTTGTTTGTTTGTAGTTTCAAATAAGCTCAAAAATTTATATACTGACTGAGTACGGGTATAAAAGTAGATTCGCGACTAGAAGCGACTCACGTTCCTTCTCGTTTAAAAATAAATTCCTCGATTATTTCAAATAATATTAAAAGTTTGAAACTAGTTCATATTGATAAAAAGATTGGTGAAACAAAAGGGGCTGCGAAGGTTAATATTATTCAGGCAGGCTCTAGTTTCACTTTGCGTTTTACTTTTCAGCAAAAAGTATGACTTCATTTCGAGGCGCTCTGAAGTCCACTTTTATGAATTCATTTACTCTTTGTACTGTTAAGCGCGAAATTTACTGCTGTTGTACCCACGCGCTAGTGCCAGCTCATACAAAAAGGCCTCTGTTATGTTTAACAGAGACTTATCGATAGCTAAATCGTGCTGCCACAGCTGTTCGGAGCAATTCACTTTTTTGTTTTTGCCCTGACCAATTTTGAGGTTGGTTTAAACAAAAATTATTTATAACGAGAAGAAAAGTGAGAGTCGCCTTAAGTCGCGACTCTACTTTTATACCCGTACTCAGTCATTATATAAATTTGTGAGCTTATGATTGAAATTTAAATAGAAATTTTAAATATTTTACATTTTTGCTACATCTGTTAACTACATCTACATATAAAATGTAGATTATACATCTAGAACAAATATTCTACCATTTATATTCTACATCTTCGCGAGGGTGCGCTCGCGCATTGCACAGGGCAGAGTGTGTGCGAGCGAGAAAGAGAATGAATAACGTCAGCATCGCCAGAGAAGGTGGGGGAAGCAACTGAAAAGAAATTTCTTCATTCTGGCTTAATATTGACCGGATCTGGTCATTCTCTACGATACAGCGTTTTTAGTTTCTATCTGTAAAATTGTGGATGCCACAGATTTTCGTCCTATGTGAAGGCGGAAGTCTGGAAACAAAATTTGGTGTCTAGCTTTAATAGTCTCTGAGAACGAGGCGTCAAACAAGACGGACAAGATATGGCTCTATCGACTCGGCTATTGATGCTGATCGAAAATATTTAATCCTTTTGGGGTCGGAAAATTTCTTCTCTCTGCGTTACACACATCCACTTTTACCACAAATACAGTGTACCCCTTTAACTCTTGGAGTACGTGTATAAAAAGGGCACAAGCTCAATTGCCCAGTTAATAACGTCAAATTGATGTCAATGCATCAATAAGTCATCTATTTTTTTCCTTTTGCAATTAAGATTTGTTTAGTTGTATAAAAAGACGTTTACTTCTCATTTCGGCGAGGAATTTGTTGCCGTTTTGAAAATGGAAAAGTCATGCATTTCACGTGTGCGGGAGCGCCTGACTTTTCGTTTTGAAAAGTCACATTTTTGTTGGTGAAAGTGAAAACCGGAGCCTGCCTGATTACACTACTCGACAAAATTGAACTTTTTGTTTCCGCTGTGAACCAAAATGGCTTTACTGATAGATTTCGAGATTTAAAATTTTTAAACATTAAACTTTTTTTTATGGTTTAGTTTTTTTGAATTTTTAAATTTGGTATATTTTTTCATGATTTTTTTCAGAGGTAGTTCTTCTACTTTTCACATAACTTAAGTATCTTATATATGGTTGCTCAGAACCTTAGAAGCTGATAACTGCAGCTATAAGTCCGACCCAGGCTTTTGGAGCTGCAGCTTAACGTCTGGAAGATATTAAGCTTTTATGTTCAAATTTGATAATTTGTTGCAGTATTTTTTCACGAAATTTTGACTTTAAATACTCAGGAAAAGTCGAAAAACAAAAATATTTCTTGTCATGAATTTTTAGTTTTAGATAGACGAATTAATTAGGCGTCGTTTAAGGTATTGTTCATTAATTCATACAGTATATAGATGTGCCAGTTTATACAACGAATGTGTTACAGAAAAATTTGCAGCTACAGGTCCTATGCTCTCAGGGCCTGCTCTCAGTAGGACCTGAGAGAGGAAGACTATGCTCTCAGTAGGACCTGAGAGAGTAAGACAGGGCACGGCCATTGTGCAAAAATAACTCTTTGCCAGTCGTTTGTCAAACGGCGTCTAAAGAGGTTGTGTAGTGCACGATTTTTTTGTTTGTATGTTCTGTCTTCTTCTTCCTCAAAAATATAATTCTTTCTATTACTATAAATATTTTTTTAAAATTTTTTTTTATTTTTCTAAACATTTTTCTGAATTATGAATTAAATGTCAGTATTTGATTTTCATTATTTCGATTTATTATTATTTATATTTATTTATTAGCGAAAAAATGTTCTCTCCTGCCAGCGGAGAAGTAAAACACTTTTCTGTCTTCTTCCTCACAAATAAAATTCTTTCTATTAATATTAATATTTTTTTAAAATTTTTTTTATTTTCTTAAACATTTTCTGAATTACGAATTAAATGTCAGTATTTGTTTTTCATTATTTCGATTTATTATTATTCATATTTATTTATTAGCGAAAAAATGTTCTCGCCTGCCAGCGGAGAAGTAAAACCTTGCTATCTCTTTCTAGCGCGTGTTTGTCTCTGGTGGCGAGATATTAGGGTTGAAAATATTTCCATTTTTCGGTTGGATTGTAAATGTGCAATTTCAAGTAAATAAAACAAATATCAGCTTTTATTTTTATATATTATTTATTTCCCACGCCCAATCCCACCGCACCCACTCTGGACAATCATCACATACATATGTTGCAAAAATCATTTCAGTTCAAGCGGCCAAAAATTATAGAACCCACACACAAGCACAGTATGTGTGAATACGTGGCACACACACACATTTAGCCTGGAAACTCAAAAATCAAAACTCGGTTTCGAAACGTAAACATTCGCAAAATTTTGTCGTGTCTGTGTACACACACACATACATGCCGAATTGCCCCGGTCCCCGTCCCCGAGCCAAGGACCATAGGACCTGGAGAGGAAAAGAGCTGAAAAATGGACCATAAATATTTTCAACCCTAATAACTCGCCACTCAGAGGAAAACACGCGCTAGAAAGAGATAGCAAGTGTTTTACTTCTCCGCTGGCAGGCGAGAACATTTTTTCGCTAATAAATAAATATGAATAATAATAAATCGAAATAATGAAAAACAAATACTGACATTTAATTCGTAATTCAGAAAAATGTTTAAGAAAATAAAAAACAATTTTTTTAAAATATTAATATTAATAGAAAGAATTTTATTTTTGAGGAAGAAGAAGACAGAAAATACAAAAAACGAGAAGTAACGTGACTCACGTTACGTGAGTCGCTTCTAGTCGCGACTCTACTTTTATACCCGTACTCAGTAAGTATAAAAATTTATGAGCTTATGATTAAAATTAAAAAAAAAATTTTAAGTTTACATTTTACATTTTTTGCTACATTTGTTAACTACATCTACATCTAAAATGTAGATTATACATGTAGAACAGATATTCTACATCTACCATTTAGATTCTACATCTCTTCCGCTAGGGGTTGCTCGCGCATTGCACAGGGCAGAGTGTGTGCGAGCGAGAAAGAGAATGAATATCGTCAGCATCGCCAGAGGAGGTGGGGGAAGCAACTAAAAATTAATTTCTTTAATATGGCTATAATAATATTTCGATCTGATTAAGATTCGGCAATCTGATAGATATAGTCATTCTCTACGATACTGCGCTTTTAATTTTATCGTATCGTTAAAATTGTGGCTGCCACAGATTTTCGTCCTTTGTTGGGGCGGAAGGGGGCGGGGCGAAATACACTTTTAACAGTGTGATATCACATGAGTCTGGAAACGAAATTTCGTTGCTCTAGCTTTTATATTCTCTGAGAACGAGGCGCTCATCAAAACGGACGGATAGACGGACGGATAGACGGACGGACAGACATGGCTCTTTCGACTCGGCTATTGATGCTGATCAAGAATATATATACTTTATGGGGTCGGAAAATTTTCCTTCTCTGCGTTACACACATCCACTTTTACCAAAATTACAATATAACCCTTAACTCTTTTTGAGTACGGGTATAACATTATTACAATCAAGCCCAAGATAAGGTGCCCCGTTTATGTCTGGACGTTGATATGCAATGACTACACCATCAAGTGGCCCAGGCGGCACCAAGCCGAAGCCTGTTACGCGCGGAACCCAGGCTAGAATCGCAGCCCCTCCTCCCGCCCAACCGACCGGGGGCGCTTCCGCAGGATGCGCGACGCGTGTTACCGAACCGATCGCGAAAATGCAGGAAAGATAGAGGTTAGACTAATATTCGAGGAAAATTAGCGCTAAACACAACTCAAGAGCTAAACATGCAAAGATAGCTAAGAAATATCACTAATTACGGGAAAGGTATGTTAATATTAGTGATTTAAGAAGGGAAGGGAATTAGTGGTGGATATTATAAGGTAGAGAGAATTATAGTCCGAGCATAAGACCCTAAACGGTTCATGCAAGGAATAATTTGATCTACAAAGTGGAAGGAACAAAGGAATAAAGTTTCTAGTAGATTTAACAGGAATCCTAAAGCTTATGCGGCTCAACAAATCAGGGCTATCTACGTCACCCTTGATCAGGTTGTGCATACAAATCACACCAAGCATTTTTCTACGACTAACTAAGGTTGGAAGGTTTATTAAAAGCAACCTACGAGGGTAAGATGGCAGTCTCATACTTGCATCCCAGTTGAGGCCACGCAACGCAAAAAGTAAAAAGTTTTTCTGGACTGATTCTATACGGTCCTGGTGTACTTTGTACATGTGGCACCATACACAAGAGCCGTACTCTAAAATCGGACGAACAAGCGAGATATATAGGGATCGTCAACCTCGACCACCTCTTTATAAACCCAAGCACGCCCATGGCCTTATTTACCATGGTAGAAATGTGTTCAGAAAACTTTAACTTGGGTTCTAGTTTAACACCAGAGGGTGTAAGGAGCCAACCTCGGGCTGGACCGATGAAATGTCATAACTTTGTATTTCGAGGCATTTAGGTGTAACATATTTGCATAACACCATTGAGATCGGATTGCAAGCGAGAGTGAAATGAAATGTCCTTGTACTGAACACAGAGTTGAACATCATCCGCATACATAAGTACTCGAGAATTTTTTAATACTGAAGGCAGGTGGCAGGTCATTAAAAAAGAGTGTGAAAATTAGGGGGCCTAGATGGCTGCCCTGGTGTACTCCAGAAAAAACCTTAACAGGTGAAGAGAAGGAGTTTATGAAGAGTACTCGTTGAGCTCTAGAACGATGGTAGCTAGAAATCCATCTCAAAAGATTGGGCGGTCAAGTTTTTGTGCTAAAAGGTTTACAGAGTCGAATTCTTTACTGAAATCGGTGTAAATAACATCCGTCTGAAAGTTTCCTTGGAAGCCTTTAAAGATAAAAGAGGTAAACTCTAAAATTAAACTTGTGGTTGTTGATATTCGCCTTATAAATCCGTGCTGAGATGGAGATATAAGTGATTTGCAGAGATGTTGCAAGTGCGGAGGTAAAATAGCGGATAACTTAGATATACCTCTATACTATCAGACTTGCTAACTTTCTTATGTAGAGAAATAATAAAAATGTTCCTTCCAGATCGGGCGGAAGCAGGGGTCCACACAAAACGTCGCACAGTACCTGAGTACACAGCCGGGAACTCCGGCAGGACCTGGTGAAAACACCGGCTTAAGTAGTCAAAGATCATGAAGCAGTGAGCTTTCATTTAACAAGAGGCTGAAAATGAAGTTCGACCTTGGTAATCTGTATGGATACTGCTGACCAGAGTAGCTTTCTTGTCCAGAGGTTGTTTGGAAAAATTGGGCAAAAAGATCTACCGACGAATTAAAAAATGATAGCGAGAATGGATGTGCGTTCTACCCTTACTGTTTACAAGCTGCGGCTCGGCTTTACGAAAGCAACGGACACGTTCAGATAGCCTTCCTGTTCGATACAGTAGGCCCAATATCGATCGCCACTTCGAATGTAAGATTGTAGGAGTCTTCAGGTATAGTGAGCGGAAAGGCTCGGGTTAGCAACGCTATGGTCGGATCCGAGAAAAACCCCACAAATCAAGCAATCGACACATGGAATTTTTCACATGGTTGACAACGGATGAAGTCATGTCGTGACATGGGCACAAGGTTATTAGACTCGTTAACCGAAGACCATACATCGCCAAGAACTATCATATGGTCTTTATCTGATAGCGAGGAAGAAACAGTTTTTAAAGCGGACAAGTGATGCTGGTATATTAAGATATCCGAGGAAGGTGGAATATACGAGCAAGTAATGAAAGTGGTAAAGCCTGGGAGAATCAGTTTTACGCATAGGAATTCCAGGTCTTGTTGAGCCTGGACTATGAAATGTTCCGACGTAAAGATTGAGTCCACTGCAATGAGGACCCCTCTTCCACGTCGACACGAACGGTTATTTCTAAAGATTGTGTACCGACCTTCCAAGACTTCGGACCTTAGGATGTCCGGCTTTAACCAGGTCTAGCTAAACACAATAACGTGGGACGAGAATGCGAGACTCTCAAGAAAAAGAGTGCTGAGCTTACTACGCAAGCCTCTAGCATTCTGGTAAGTAACTAAAAGAGAGGAAGTTAGTTTTTTAGATGGGTTGAAGTAGAGCGGGAAGATGAGGGTGGAGATAGAGATGGAGCACTGGTCTGAATACTTGGAAGAGTTATGGAAGCCTATTCTTTTTCTTAGCCTTTCTCTGCCAAATTTTGGACGGAGCATTGGGTGGTGAAATGAGTCGAGGAGACGCTTTTTTTGAAGGAAGCTATCTCACTGGCATAAGAGAAATTAAACTTATCCACCTTTAAGCAATTGGCTTTTATTTTGCTTTGAATAAAAGCAGTTACATCGTTAGATGTAAGGTCAGGGGCAAGCCGTGATACAAAAATTTTCCGCTTTGGTGGGACTCCCACCAGCGGTTTTGGAACCATAGGTCTGGGACCTGTGATGGCAATATCCGGTGGTGCAGGACGTCTATTAGCTAGTGGAAGCGAAACTGATGGGATAGTTAAGGAAGGAGTTGGGTGTGGACTCGACGGACACAGACGCTACAGACATTTCTAACTGCATACTCTCCGAAGTGATGCATTCGTTTCCCGAATCTGCTTCACCAGCAGCGATCGTTGCAATCGTTGCGATCGTTGCTACGAACAGAAAGAGCGAGAGAGAAAGAGCAGTTATTGCGATTTAGGTAATAGAGAGAGAGTAATAGACGATAATAGCTACAACAAAGAGCGGCTAAATGTAATGAGAGGGCGTACTTACGAAAAGCAACAACACAAACACACGACTAACCGACGCACAAAAATTAATAAAATAAGTTGTGTTTTTACACAATTATTAGGCATGCACCCAGGGTTAATGATTGATTTTAAGTTAAAGATAGTCAGGGAGTTAATTTGAAAATAAAACACCGGCAGTTTAAGTTGTAAGGAAGTTTCCCAGCCGAGGTACAGACTCTCAGTCTGTCCAGGGCCCGGGCCTTCAGTACAGCAATATTTGTATTCGATGACCCTAGAGACGGGGTCGGGGAGGCATATGTGCGGTGCGGGGTGCCGCTTGGGGACATGCGTACGGCGGCGCTGGCCCAGATATCTGGACAGCGGCGTGGACTGACTTGAGTACGGCGGGTGGGACGGATAGACAAAAGGAAGGGGGAAGACCAGCTCGTGGATGTCGTGGCATCCGCGTAAAACACCACGTGCTGTCTTCCCCAAACATGCGAGGGAGGGGAGGGGAGGTTTTACCGCCTACGGCTCCACGCTTGGGTAGCGTGGCAGAGGGAGGGAAACAACAATGCTACAAATTTTACATATACGGAAACAAGGTGTGTAGAGTTTTCAAATAAAGTCTTTATTCGCCTGCCTGTTAGATAAGTGTCTGTGTGTGTGTGTACGTGTGTGTGTGTCCCTAATCCCTACTATCGCACCTATCTCTATCTCTTTCTCATCTACATGAGACCAGCTTACCCCTTTTCTTCTGTCCTAGTCATCTTCCTGATCCTCTTGCTCCTGGTGTTCTGCTCCTGATCTCGTGTTCTGCTGCTCCGCCGTGTTCTCGTTCCACTTTTAATTATATTTACTTTCCCGCTGGTGACCGGCCGGTTTTGCTGCCAAAACTTCTGTCCCGATCGTCCATTTGGCGCGTGCTTTCCTAAGCTCATCATCCCATCTCTCCTCTGCCGCTCTGCTGCCCCGGAGATCGTAATCCTCTCCCCTGCTCGTCGTTGCGTGCGTCGTCCGAGCTCGGTTTTGTGGGTGGGTTGGGTGTAGTTCCATTTCTTCGTTCGCGTTTGCTGTGTGGGCGTTGATGCAGGTGTTTCTGTTCTCTTTGCTTATGCATTTTTCTCTTCGCTCGTCGTTCTCTTGCGGGTTATCAAATCCATTTCTTCGTTCGCGTTTGCTGTGTGGGTGTTGATGCAGGTGTTTCTGCTCTCTTTGCTTATGCATTTTCTCTTCGCTCGTCGTTCTCTTGCGGGTTATCAAATCCATTTCTTCGTTCGCGTTTGCTGTGTGGGTGTTGATGCAGGTGTTTCTGCTCTCTTTGCTTATGCATTTTCTCTTCGCTCGTCGTTCTCTTGAGGGTTATCCGGGCTGGTTCTGGTGCTGGTTCTGGTTCTTGGTTCTCGTAATCAAATTAAGCGCGATATTTGATTGTTCGGGATTCTTTTTAATGGGATCTCTCCCCTTAAACTAAATAACAAAACTAATCCTAAGGAAATCATACCGAAAAACTAACTCAAAAATATAACAAAATAATAGTAAAAATATATATATGCTGTTTGAAAATATGGGAGTGAAGCCTCCGTTCCTTGTCGAGGGTGTAAGGGGATGGATGGGTGATTGCGGGTTTTTTTGGGAAGTCTCTTCACACTCCCCTCCTACTTCGGGGGGCGCAAAGAAATGAAGACTTGCCCTTCCCAATTTACGGACACCCGGAAGGCCTGCCCTTCGTGGGTTTCGATTTTTCGGGTCCGGGGTCCTATGATTGCGGCCCGTTGACGCACACTTTCCACCAGGGTGGCAGGGATTCTGCGGTCGGGCGTCTCGACCCGCCACTCTGATGGTGCCTCGATCCACTCCCGCTCCTCCTGAATGTGATAGAGCGCGGGCAGCTCCTGGAAAACATTCAACAACTCGTCCGCTTCCGAGCCGGATAAGCCCAGCGAGAGGTCGTCGTCCTCTGGTGGCTGGTGCTCTGGTGGCGGCGTGGCTGCCCGGGGTTCTGGTGGCGGCGACTCGCGCTGCAACTCTGTTGGCGGCGTGGCTGCCCGTGGTCCTGGTGGCGGAGACTCGCGCTCCTCTGGTGACGGCGTGGCTGCCCGGGGTTCTGGTGGCGACGACTCGCTCCCCTCGTCAATTCCTGACTCGGACCGTGGGTACTCCTCGGTGCTGTCGTCGTCGCCTAGATATGGGAACGGCGTGAGGCTCCCACCCGACTCTGTCGTGGTTCCGGACCCTTTTCCGCTGTCAATTTGCGTGTCTGACTCGCCTGGTCCCTCCTCCTCGCTCAGATCCTCTTCCTCACTCGCCTCCTCCACTTCTATAGCTTCCTTCACCTCTCCCGTGGCCTGGAGTGCCTTTGCGGCCTTATATGCCTTTGCGGCATTGATCCACGCTTCTGTGGATCGGGTGGCGCTGGGGGCCGTTGCTGGCTCTGTCCGGGGCCGGGACCAGGGGTATTGCCCGTAGATGGGCCAGGCTAATCTAGCTTGGGTCGGGTGGCTGGGTTTCGCTGCTTGGTCGACCCTGGGTCGGTTCTTGGCAAATCTGCCATCGTGCAACACTTCGTCCTCGCTATCCGTGCTGCTGTCCGGTTCCGGGTCCCGTTTTCGACGCCTGGTCTTCCGGACTCTGCCTGGCGGCGGATACCCGGACCCGAGGCGACGTCGTGCTGCTGCCGGTGGTGGAGGGGATTTTAGTCGCCGGTGGTGCCGCGGTTCCTCCTGCAATGCTTCTGTCGAGGGTCGACGCTCCTTCTCCCGCTGTCGCAGACGCTTCAGCTCCTGTTGGAGGGCTGCATTCTCCCGCCTGAGCAGCTGAAGTTCCCCGATGGGCTCGTTGGGGCTTCCCTCCTTAGGACTCTACGCGCTCTTCCAGCCGTTCGATGAATGCCAATGGGTCGGCGTGGCCATCAAAAGTGAGTCCCCATTTCCTTAATTTGTCCGCCAGCAAGGAATAGGAAATCTCTCCTCCTGGGCGAGAGATTCGTTGGCGCTGGGAGTCACTTGGTGGGTGGCGTTCCTCGGGAATTGATGATTGCGCGGCTGTGGCCCGGGGCACGATGGCGTTGGGTCCTGGTCCGTTGATCCCGTGGTCTGGCTTGGGTGGGGCTCCTGGTCCCCGTAGCGTGCGAGCTTGGTCGTCTTCATTGGCAATGGGTGTTGTCACCGGAATGATGCGCTGCCCTGTGCTAGACCCTCTGCTCGAGCTGGGCAGCTCTGGCAGCAGTAGGCGTGTTGGCCCTTGGGACGGACGATTCGGCTGCGTGCTCTCTATGGCCACCGGTTCGGCTACCGATTCCTGGATTCCAGTGGCTTTTGAGTCTGGGTCTCTGGTGAGGCTGATAAACTCGGGCACGATCAGTTGTCGTTTCTTCTCGTCCATGTCTCCTTCTCGTTTTGTCCGAGTTTCCGGCCCCGGCGACGTAGCTGGGCTTCGATGGTCCCTGGGACTAGGGATGTTTCCGAAGTGGGCGTTCAACTCCTCAAGTCTAGCCTGTACTTCTTCCGAGTGTCCGCTGCGTGCGAAGAAGGCTGAAAGTCGGCCGCGTAGTTCGTCTACGGTACCTGTTTCTCCTAGTCCAAATTCCTTGGCCAAGCCCTGCAGCTCGTCTTTCCGGCGGGAGTTGATCCAGTACTCATTCTATCCTAATGAGGTTATGTCCTGCTTCGGGTTAGGTTGCGTCCCCTAACACTGTTGATTGGGAATCCTTATAGTATGGGTATGGCACCAAAAATTCGTTGGCGCTGGTCAAGAGGATGCGGCACGGTCCTGAAGAGCGCGGTCGCGTGAAAAACCACTTGGCTTTGCACTGTGGGTCGGGGATCCTTGCAAAGGATGTGTTTCCCTGTGCAAAGGAACGCGTCGCGGCACTGTAGATCAGGGATCCTGGTTAAGGATGTGATTTTCAGTGGTAGGATACGCGGCACGGCACTGTAGGTCAGGGATCCTGGTTAAGGATGTGATTTTCAGTGGTAGGATACGTGGCACGGCACTGTGGGTCAGGGATCCTGGTTAAGGATGTGATTTTCAGTGGTAGGATACGTGGCACGGCACTGTGGGTCAGGGATCCTGGTTAAGGATGTGATTTTCAGTGGTAGGATACGCGGCACGGCACTGTGGGTCAGGGATCCTGGTTAAGGATGTGGTTTGCAGTGGTAGGATACGCGGCACGGCACTGTGGGTCAGGGATCCTGGTTAAGGATGTGATTTGCAGTGGTAGGATACGCGGCGCGGTAGGGGGTTCAGGGATCCTGTGTTTCGGATTTGATTGAGTGGCGTTTTGTCTGTCTTGATCACCTTGAAGCCTCGGACTTAAGTGTCTGTCTTCCGCCTGGGCTCCCCATTATATTGGCCCGCGCTGTGTTCTGCCCGGAGGGCTCTGCCGCCAGCTCTGCCGTCCGCGCTGTTCGAGCCGACCACGCTGTCCCTGGGCGCCTCTGCCCGCGTGGTGAATCCACCCTGTCCTCCGCCTGGGCTCCTCACTATATTGGCACGCGGCTGTGTTCTGCCCGTAGGGCTCTGCCGCCAGCTCTGCCGTCCGTGCTGTTCGAGCCGACCACGCTGTCCCTTGGCGCCTCTGCCCGCGTGGTGAATCCACGCCCGTCACGACCGCGTGTACGCGTGCGTGCTGGTGCTGTACTTCACCTCGTCGTCCCCTGGTGCTGTTCCTTGTCCGTGTGCGTGATCTGATTCTGCCCGATTTTTGGTGGCGTCACTTGTCGTCTCTCTTTGGCGTGCTTGCCCAATTTTGGCGTGGGTGATGCGCCGATGCTGTTGCTAGGAGGGGGGGGAAAAGCCAGCTTCAGCTGTATTTGAGTCGGAGGTTAAAGATTTGGTGCACTGCTGCCGTGGCCACGTTGATCTGCTACTCATTAGTTTCACGATTTGTCGGGGTTTTCTCGCTGTGGTCTTTAAAACAAGGGGGGGGGGACATATGATCTGGTCTGCCGGGCACTGGTCGTGGCTCTCGCTTTATTCCCTGTTCTTCACCCTCTTTAATTGTGGCTCTCGGCACCACACTAACGATCCGATCCCGATCCTAATCTCCTGAAAGGTCCCTGCTCGGGCGCCATCTGTAAGGAAGTTTCCCAGCCGAGGTACAGACTCTCAGTCTGTCCAGGGCCCGGGCCTTCAGTACAGCAATATTTGTATTCGAAGACCCTAGAGACGGGGTCGGGGAGGCATATGTGCGGTGCGGGGTGCCGCTTGGGGACATGCGTACGGCGGCGCTGGCCCAGATATCTGGACAGCGGCGTGGACTGACTTGAGTACGGGGGGTGGGACGGATAGACAAAAGGAAGGGGGAAGACCAGCTCGTGGATGTCGTGGCATCCGCGTAAAACACCACGTGCTGGCTTCCCCAAACATGCGAGGGAGGGGAGGGGAGGTTTTACCGCCTACGGCTCCACGCTTGGGTAGCGGGGCAGAGGGAGGGAAACAACAATGCTACAAATTTTACATATACGGAAACAAGGTGTGTAGAGTTTTCAAATAAAGTCTTTATTCGCCTGCCTGTTAGCTAAGTGTCTGTGTGTGTGTGTGTGTGTACGTGTGTGTGTGTCCCTAATCCCTACTATCGCACCTATCTCTATCTCTTTCTCATCTACATGAGACCAGCTTACCCCTTTTCTTCTGTCCTAGTCATCTTCTTCCTGATCCTCTTGCTCCTGGTGTTCTGCTCCTGATCTCGTGTTCTGCTGCTCCGCCGTGTTCTCGTTCCACTTTTTATTATATTTACTTTCCCGCTGGTGACCGGCCGGTTTGGCTGCCAAAACTTCTGTCCCGATCGTCCATTTGGCGCGTGCTTTCCTAAGCTCATCATCCCATCTCTCCTCTGCCGCTCTGCTGCCCCGGAGATCGTAATCCTCTCCCCTGCTCGTCGTTGCGTGCGCTTGCGCTACGGCGTGAGCAGCTCGCTGCAGTCGTCCGAGCTCGGTTTTGTGGGTGGGTTGGGTGTAGTTCCATTTCTTCGTTCGCGTTTGCTGTGTGGGGTTGATGCAGGTGTTTCTGTCTCTTTGCTTATGCATTTTCTCTTCGCTCGTCGTTCTCTTGCGGGTTATCAAATCCATTTCTTCGTTCGCGTTTGCTGTGTGGGTGTTGATGAGGTGTTTCTGCTCTCTTTGCTTATGCATTTTCTCTTCGCTCGTCGTTCTCTTGAGGGTTATCCGGGCTGGTTCTGGTGCTGGTTCTGGTTCTTGGTTCTCGTAATCAAATTAAGCGCGATATTTGATTGTTCGGGATTCTTTTTAATGGGATCTCTCCCCTTAAACTAAATAACAAAACTAATCCTAAGGAAATCATACCGAAAAACTAACTCAAAAATATAACAAAATAATAGTAAAAATATATATATGCTGTTTGAAAATATGGGAGTGAAGCCTCCGTTCCTTGTCGAGGGTGTAAGGGGATGGATGGGTGGTTGCGGGTTTTTTTGGGAAGTCTCTTCACGAAGTAAAATAAAAGGAAAATGCGGAGCGCAAAACAAAAACCCGTCTGGTCACTACGAAAGAGAACGAACGACGAGGAGAGAACGTACGAAATTTCAAAAAAACATTTTTGCTCAACATCTACAATGTCTATTACACATCTTAAATGTAGATTATACATCTACATTGTAGATTCTTCATCTTCTCCGCAAAGGTCGCGCATTGTACAGGGCAGAGTGTGTGCGAGCGGGAAAGAGAATGTAGCGTCAGCAACGCCGGATGAGGTGGGGGAAGCAACTGAAATTAATTTCTTTATTCTGGCACCCCTGATATGCCACAGAAATCACTTCCGCTGGAATTTCAACTCAATTCCATTCCGCCGTGCCACACACCGATTTTTCAGCGGAATCAAAATCGCTTACAACTTATCCAGCGATTTGATAAAACACACTTAAAACGATTCGAATCTTACTTTCCCATACAGATTGTTCAATTAGTGATTAACCACCATCCAAATAATTTAACATAAAAAAAAGCATTTTAGTAAATCACTATTCAATCCGCTGACTGAATTTTCACTTAACGATTCCGCTCTCAATCCGCTGGAGTTCGTGGTGGCCACCTAGGGCGATTCGGACTTTCGAAGTAAATACAGTAATGTCACCATTTTTAAGCCCAATTCGGAGCACGATATTGAATTTCGGTTTTTCTTTAATTGAGCATTCAAAAAAAAAACTTATTGGAGTAAAACTTCCTTTACGTCAAACGTTTGCATACTTTTTGTGTAAAGTGTGAAAACATTGGTAGTCAGTTGTAGTTCTACCAGGTGGCATCTCTTCAAAATGCGAAAAAATATCTAACAAACCAATTCTACACATTATTGCTATTGATTTATGTTAAAAACCCCTGTTCGGCTATGTGCACATGGCAGCACAAAGAGAAGCATAGCGAGCATTATACCAAAAACTGTTAATTGTAATGAACCAAATTAGCAGTCGTTTTAGAAGATAATCACTAAAACCACATATGTACGTATCGTCTGATCGTAAAAACGAGTCCGTTGCGCATCAGAAAAGCCTACTCTGTAAGGTTTATATTATTATATGTTGCTTCCGTTGCTCTTCGATGGGCAACAGTCTCGCTAATATCATTTTTATTCAGTTTACCTAACAATTCAGATATTTGTTTTATTTTGAGCAGCTGATTGTGCACGGAGAGTTGCCAGACAACTGCTAGAGTTGTCGAGTAATTTTTTGGGTGCCGCGCAAGAAATGGGATGTTTTTTGCCTTAAACTATAAAAGTACAGCTTTAAAAAATCAATTATTTTATATCATAAAAGAACAACATTGAAAACCCATTGTTTTGATATGATAAAACTAGTAAAATTAATTAAGCGAAATTAACCCTATTCTAATTGAATCTTAAAGGTGTCATCCCTAGGCTTATTTCAAATTTGAATTGTGAAAATGCTAAGAAAAATTAAATCGCTCGGAATTCTGTGGCACGGCGGAAATTTTCAAGCGAAAATCCTCTGCTCGGATTTCCATTTCACTAGTGATTTCTGTGGCACCCCTGTATAATAATGATCCGATCTGATTCAGATTCGGCAATCTGCCTTTTTAGTTTATCGTATCTTTACAATTGTGGCTGTCACAGATTTTCGTCCTTTGTGTGGTAGGAAGGAAGCGGGCGAAATTTTGAAATACACTTGTAGCAGTGTGTAGAAACGTTTCCTTCTCTGCGTTACACACAACAACTTTTACCACAAATACAATATACCCCTTAACTCTTTGAGTTCGAGTATTAAAAGTATTAATTTGACTAGAGATGTTTTCAAATACACCGCTAAATCACATTTTACATTTCACTCATATATATGTAAATTATTCTGTTATTGTTCCCTAATGTACACCGAAGCGTCAGCCGTCGGCAATGAGAGAACGGGATTGAGTTTAATTATTTATTACCGGCAACGATCGGCTCGGTTCAGCATCGAGTTAAAAACTAAAATACAAAAATGTTATAATTATCCATAGGGGCCCCCAGCCTGGGCAGCGCTGCTTGAGCAGCGGTCTCGAGTTTCCTCTGTCAGCGCCTCGTGCGGACCCAGTTGGTCGGGCGGATGTTTATGCAACATAGTAATATGTTGCCGCCCCTTTCCATGCCAGCGCTGGGTCAGCATTCTTATAACTAAGACCCCTGCCGATACCCTATGGCTGGTGGGGAGTGTTAACTACTCCCCCTCTTTAAGAGTGGTCGCCCTCGAGCCTCTCAAATTTTCTATCAGCGCGTTGACCTGGACCAAATCCCTCCTCTTCCTGAGTAGGGATCTGATGTAGACGATACTTCCGATGACTCCGCACAGGGTTATTCCTAGACCAAAGGCGAGGATAGGATTCACCTTGCCCGTTGCGTTTCGCTCGACCTCCTTAATGTAGTTCAGATTGTCTTCACTGAGCTGCTGGAGGAATGGTAGGCTCAGGACCGCGTGGTGCCCTGTGATATTCGGGGCGGGCACCGAAGCGATGCCGGGCACCCGGCGTTTGGTGTTGTCACGATTCAGGAACCGTGAGCCGTTGATGGTGGCAAAGTCATTGAAGGCGACCAGTTGCGTTCCTGAGGTTTTAACCAACGTGTCGGAATCACAACTGATGGTGGCGGGTCTGTTGTTGATGATAATAACCCCGTCATCTAACAAGGTGACGGGTTCCAGGTGGCTGGGTTGAGAGCTGCAATGTGCCGTGCCTCCGGAGTGTAGCCCCTGCGCACAGGAAACACCCAGATTTTTTCTGCAGAAGGTAGTAGTGGTAGTGGAGGTGCAGCCCGTAACGGCCCACACCTGGCTCTCGCACTCGGCTACGATGTTCTCCTCTAGCTGCAGTACTGTACCGTTGTGCTCAACCGGGTACATCATAATCTTCTTACAGGCTAAACTTACTCTAGGATACCCTATAATAAAATGGATAATATAATTTGATTGCAAGATCTTAATGCTGGATACTTCTAACAAGTTTGATACTGTAACCCCTGTGAATTGGTTAGTGAGAATGGATTCTATGTCAGCATGGTCAAGAATAGAAGGGTTTACCAAGTTGGCTTTTGCCAAGGTGATTGTGAGCATTAGGTTCCCCAATTCAGTGATAAGAATTCTATTTCTAGCTAACAGTGTTTCATACAAATGGGCTGAGTTGATATGTTCCTTCCTCTCTGTGCTAAGAATCTGGTTGACTGTGTTTGTGAGGTTATTTATCTGGCTCTGAACTTTTGAGTTTATTACTATCTGTCTATTATTTGAATGGACTAGCTGTGCTTCAGTAACCTTGATATCTTCTAAGTCAGCGGAGTCTGGCGTGCCGGCCACTATCTTGAGGGCCGTCCCTAGGAAGTCTAAACTTCTCGCCAGCCTACGGTGAATGCCAATATCTTCTAACATATCCTTGACGTGGCTGGAGTCAACCTCCAGCAGTTGTCTCATGTGAGATCTTGGGAAAAGGTCTGTCATCTGTACGGTTTCGTCGGCAATGCGGCCATATTCTGATAGGTTTGCTGTGTGCCTGATGTAGTTTAATTCCTCCCATACCAATACCGACCCGTCTGTAATAGGAATGTAACGGGAGTGTGAATAGTCGGTGATGCGGGCCGCGACCATTGTTAGAGAGTGAAGTACCCAGAAAAGCCTGCGGATAAAAGATGAATATAAACTATACGGGTAACTAGCAAACCCGGCAAACTCCGTTTCGCCACCAGATTGCTTCGTTTTATGTAACATTTCGTTTGGTGATTAAAAAATGAAGAACAATTTTTTTTTGTTTTATATTTTAAAACGAAAAATTGTATTTCATTTCAAAACAGTAATGAATTCATTTCGATTACAAAAATGAAATGTTATTAAGTCGAAGCGTTATGCGTGTTCGCAAATTATCCGTTTCATTGAAGTGCTCTTTGGTAAACCACATTTTTTATACCCGTACTCAAAAAGAGTTAAGGGGTATACTGTATTTGTGGTAAAAGTGGATGTGTGTAACGCAGAGAAGGAAAATTTTCCGACCCCATAAAGTATATATATTCTTGATCAGTATCAATAGCCGAGTTGATAGAGCCATGTCTGTCTGTCCGTCCGTCCGTCCGTCTGTCCGTCTGTCCGTCCTGATGAGCGCCTCGTTCTCAGAGACTATAAAAGCTAGAGCAACCAAATTTTGTTTTCAGACTCATGTGATATCACACTGTTACAAGTGTATTTCAAAATTTCGCCCCGCCCTCTTCCGCCTTCACAAAGAACGAAAATCTGTGGCAGCCACAATTTTGAAGATACGAAAAAACTAAAAACGCAGTATCGTAGAGAATGACCATATCTATCAGATTTGCCAAATCTGAATCAGATCGAATCATTATTATAGCCAGAACAAAGAAATTAATTTTCAGTTGCTTCCCCCACCTCCTCTGGCGCTGCTGAGGCTACTCATTCTCTTTCTCGCTCGCACACACTCTGCCCTCTGCAATGCGCGAGCAACCCCTAGCGGAGGAGATGTAGAATCTAAATGGTAGATGTAGAATATTTGTTCTAGATGTATTATATACATTTTACATGTAGATTTAGTTAACAAATGTAGCAAAAATATGTAAAATGTAAAATAAAAATAATTTTTTTTAATTTTTATCATAATCCTATATATTTATATACTGACTGAGTACGGGTATAAAAGTAGAGTCGCGACTAGAAGCGACTCAGTTCCTTCTCGTTGTTTTTTGGTCTGACGTTAAAACAAACAAAGCAGATGGTTTCCCAACTCGTGAACACGCAACGTATAACTGCCCATGTGAAAAACAATGATTTTCTAAATTTATTCCGCAAACACTAAGCGATTTGCCTTGCGACTTGTTAATTGTCATTGCGAACGCAAGGCGAACTGGAAATTGCAATCGTTTGAAGTCAAACGGAAGATTAGTCGGAATCATTGGTATTCGAGGAATACATACATTTTCACCTGCGTACTTTCCGCTAATAATGGTTGCCTCAATCAAATTCGGCATAAGTCTTTTTACCGAAAGTCGAGTACCGTTGCAAAGTCGCGGTGGATTCAAATTACGCAATATCATAATAACTGTGCTAACTTTAAGTTGCAAGTTATGTGGTGGCAATCCTGGTAACTCCAGAGAGTTCAAAAACTCTGTTGGATAATTTACGACATCATCGGGATTTGTTATGGAATCAACGGATTTGTATGTCACCAAATCGCCAGCAATTTTTGATTGAATTGTGAAATTCAGTGCGTGTACATCATTATTCTTTGCGGCAAGAATTGCTCGTTGTCTTAACCAAGCATAATTCTGATAATTCTCACTAATGTTTGGGAAAACATTTTCAATAAGAGCTAATTGAGAGTCTACAAATCGGCAAAAGTCGTTTGTAAGAGTAATTAATCCAGATGTCGCATCAACTGGGACTTTTCCATTTCCAACAGCTAACAATTGTTTGGAAAATTGTGCAGCACTTTGATCATTTTGAAGTTGAACTCTCATATTAGTTGTTACCGATAATGTTTTTACGTTATTCCATAAAGGTGATGCCTTCAGGCAAGCATTCAATTCATCTGCAGGCGTTCCACGGGGAATTACTGGCAACGTCTGCCTGAAATCGCCTGCCAATAATATCATCAAGTCGCCAAAGATGTTGTTATTTCGCCGAAGATCCTTCAGTGTGAAGTTAAGTGCTTCAAGTGATTTCTTATGTGCCATTGTGCACTCATCCCAAACAATGAGCTTGCATTGCATCAACAATTTTCCCATTGCACTGGATCGGGAAATATTGCATGTTGGAGTATCAATTGTGTTTAAATTGAGTGGCAACCTAAGCGCAGAATGTGCAGTACGACCGCCATCTAGAAGAGTCGCCGCGATTCCGGATGATGCTAACGCCAAAGCTATGTCACATCTTGATCGAATAGTGGCCAAAATCAATGAAATGACAAATGTTTTCCCTGTTCCTCCAGGTGCGTCCAGGAAGAATAGACCACCATGTATTGCAGCTCTCGATTTAATTCTTGGTTGAATGCATCGTGCATCGATAGATTTGGCGCAATCATTCCTACTTCAATCAGTAGCTTGTTTGCAATAGTCAAGCATTGATCCTCAATCAGAATCAATCCTTCATTATAGATTTCATCGGTTATTTGGATGTCAGGATTATTCGTTTGAATGCGCAAGCGATGCAAGATATCTTCACATATGTCGCCTTTGTATTTGTTCCATAACTGAATTGGTTGTGAAGGAAAACATGTGGTGATGATAATTGCGAACAGCGTTCGTATTTGGTACGCATTTGATGAAACAACTGAATCCGCAAGTGTTAAATCCCAATGAGAATCGTTCTCCAGCAAACCCAATAGTTGACATGCTTCTCTATATGTTTGGCATTGGTGGCCATTCACAGTTTTCAAATGCGCGAATGATTTTGGTCCACGTACATTTGCCAACAGCAGTCGCAAATAAAAACATTCATCATTTCTAGGATGAACAGTATACATGCGACCTAGTGCATCAGTGGAAAACACCTGTGGCCAATCTGGAACTGGGGTTCCTTGTTTGCGACGTTGGAATTTCTTTGTTGATTGATTCCAAGTGTAATACTTGGGCATTTCAACATACATCAGCGTCGCTGCGAATGGATCTGCTTCACACATTGCAAAGAAGCTAGTCAATGTTGTCGATGGTGGTCTCTCAGCTCGTTGTGCCGCATTAGCCTCATTGAAGTAAACTCTTTGGCCATCTCACGCGCTGTCCCAATCGGGAATTTTCTCTTATTATATTTTGTCTTTCTTCTCTTAAGTTCTGTGAATACACTTGTTGCTGGCTTGCATGTCTTGTGCGGCGTCCGATGTTCGCACGTCGTTCTGTAGGCATTTTGGACTGTGGACAGAGTGGTGAATTTAACCTCAAAAGCACGATCCACATAATTTACACAGTTCAACTTACCACCTTAAAGACAAAGGCCTGCTGTTGAAATTTAATACAAATTTTCACAATACACGTGATTGATTTGGTGGTTTCCAATTGAAATGTGAGGAAACGAATAACTTTTTTTAAAATTTCGTTTTCACAGTGAGCACAATACCGGTTTGTCACATGAAATTAACTGAGCAGAGAACAATGAGTAGCTGTCAAACAATGTATCACGCACCGGCGCCTACTTAAAATATTGGTTTGTAGTACATGCTATGTATCAGAGATGGCGCTGTATTGTTGTATATAGTAGATAATACAAATACATTTTCCCGCTTTTCTGTTGAAATTTTTCGTGAATTTTCTTTGCTATAAACCTCACGGAGCCCAAGACCTTTCCAACGAATGCAAAACCGTGGAAATCGGTTCGTGCGTTCTGGAGTGATGGCGTCAGTAAGGAAACCCGACTTATTTTTATATAGTAGAGATAAGGAATGATAAAATACCACCACCATTTATTTTCTTAGGCCTAACTAGTGAACTTATCTTAGGTTGTCCTTATGGACCACTCTCCCTCTAATCAGGACTGTTGTCCCCAAGTCCGCTTCCACCGCTTCTTCCACATATAGTGGGGTCAATTTGTTTCCGAGGCGTCTGTTAGACTTTACCAACACCTTTTCTCATACCCTAAAGGTTCTGTTCTGTCTGGATTGGTTCATTCGATTGTTTTGCACAATTTGAGCTTTCTGGACCCTATTTTTTATATCTCTGTGAGCGTCCGCCGCAGCAGCGTGAAAAACGTCTATGGGCCTTTTGTTCGTGACCGAATGTATTGACTTGTTGTATTCCACCGTTGCCTGCAAGAATAGGTCGACTATGTCGCCAATGCCCTTAGCCATTTTAAGGCATCTGGCAATTTCCACCAACGTACTGTGGAACCTCTCTACTTGTCCGTTAGAGGTGCTATGTAGTGGGGGCGCGTTCGCGATGTAGACCCCAAAGTTGTTTTGCAAAAGCGATCTGATCGTCTCAGAATTAAGCGACGGTTCGTTGTCGCAATAAATCTGTTTTACATGCGGGAACACATTCATTATTTGCAACAGTGGAGTTTTTAGATCCGCAATGGTGTGGGACGCTATCGGTTGCGTGATGGCGAATTTTGAAAATTTGTCCACACACGTGAGGAAGTATTTCCTATCTGTTGAGAAAATATCAACATGTAGCATTTCCCCAGTGTGTGTAGGGACCAGCGTCGGGCCAAGTTCTTGTTTTTTTGGGTGCCTGTCGTACTTTGCTTGGGCGCACACTTTACAGTTTACCACTACTTCGCTGGCCAGTTTGGACATCTTGGGAAAATAGTAATCGGTTAACACCTGTTTAACGTTTTCCTGGGCGGCCCTGTGGGCCCGATTGTGTTCTGCTGTGATGATCTCTTTTTTTTCGTTTTCATCGAACACGTCGGCGACAAGATTCTTGCAATGCCAGAATCTTGTCGACGGAAAAGCCCTTACCAACTCATGCTGTACGCATGCTAAGGTTGGTAAGTCGCAATGGATTGCGTTTACCACTTGCGGGTTCACCACTGACTTGACCATCTCAGCGAGCGCGCCCTTGTCATGGAACTGTATTACGTGGCGTATTTTTTCTCCAAAAAGTACGAAAATTTGTTTGAGAGGGAAGCGTGCCTCCTCTAAAATGATCTGGTTCCTAAAGCAATTGACGGGCTTGTCTGATGATTCTATCGTGTAAGTAACCTCACTGTGAATCGTCGCTGCGTCTGACCGCGGCGCGCCGCTGTCTAGCGCGCAAATGTTCTGTCGAGACAATGCGTCTGCGACGAAGTTTTCTTTCCCCGGCTTATAAAATAGCCTGGCGCCCATCTCATCGATGCGTGCCTTCCATCGCTTAATCTTTGCGTTAGGATTTCCCTCCGACACCGCGAACGTGAGTGGCTGGTGGTCAGTGAACACATTTATGTCCCTGACGCCATAAATATAATGGCGCAATTTCCCCAAGGCCCAAACAATTGCTAACAGCTCCCGCTCGTTAGTAGCGTAGTTGAGCTCACTGTCTTTAAGGGTTCTTGAGATCATCGTTATTGGTCCTGTGACAATACTGCCCCTATGCCATAGGCCGAAGCGTCCGTAGTCAGGTCGAAAGGTTTCTTGTAGTCTGGGTACATTAGCATTACGTTTTCTGATGCTAGAATGTTCCTTAGTTTTTGGAACGCGTGTCTTTGAGCTTCGCTGAAAGATATTGGGTTTTTTTTAGATTTATATTTACTAACCGATCCATTTTCCCCTTTCAAGATGTCGGATAGCGGGCGGGCGATTGCCGCGAAGTCTTTCACGAAACATCTGTAATAGCTTGCCAGGCCTAAGAACGATCTTAGCCCGAAAAGCGTTGATGGCTCAACGTATTCCTGGATAGCTCTCACTTTCTCAGGGTCCGTTCTTGTGCCTTCGCTGGTTACGATAAATCCAAGGTATTCTACGCTCGTTTTAAAGAACTGCGACTTCTCTTGAGCCACTCTCATGTTGGCTTCATAGAGGCTTTTCAGTACCCAGTCGACGTGTTTAACATGGTCGTCCTGAGACTTTGAAAAAATGATTACGTCATCGACATAGACGTAGCATGTTTTGCCGATTTGTTCGCGCAAAACATCGTCAATTGCCCTCTGGAAGATGCTGCCCGCATTCCTCAGACCGAAGGGCAGTCGGCAAAACTCATACTTCCCTCCATTTACGGAAAAGGAAGTTTTTTCCCTATCGCGCTCCGCCAAAGTTATTTGGTGGTATCCGGATTTCAGGTCAAGAGTTGTAAAGTATTTTGCAGTACCCAGATTTGCCAAGATCATTGAGATGCTCGGCATTGGGTATTTGTCGGCCACTGTTTTCTGATTGAGCTTCCGAAAGTCCATTACGAGACGTTTCTTCCTATTGCCATTTTCATCAGTGCCTTTTTTATCTACCACCCATATAGGGTTGTTATAGGGTGATCTTGATTTTTGTATGATGTTGTCTTTCAGGAGGCTCTTAACCTCGGAATCGACAAAATCAGCTACACCCATCGGGTAGGGGTATAGCTTGGAATAAATTGGTTCGTCATCCACCGTGCGAATGGTGGCCACGACCGAAGTATTATAGGGCAGTGACCCGTTAGGGTCAGCAAAAGCCTTACTTCTTTTCTTCAGCATCTGCATGAAGTTTGCCTTTACGGCCTGCGGTGCGTCGATATCAACAACGTTGGTGTGGTTGACATGTGCGCATTTTTGGAATTGGATCATCTCAGTTGTGTTACCAAACCTGAGTGTCCCCTTTTTAAGAGATAGCGTGGCCCCTACCTGCGTCAGCAGGTCAAGGCCAATGATGCCATCAAAGCCCGTTAGTGTTTTTAAGAGAAAGAATGGGGTGATCTTGCCGAACATTGACAAGGGACATTTTTCCGTTATGTTGTTAGATCCGTTAATTGAGTGGACGGGGAACGGTGATTCGACGGGCGTGACGCCGGGAAGCCACCCAAATGGCTTGATGAAATTCTTCGACGCACCCGTGTCGATGAGAAGCTTTATCTTAATCCCCGCTACTCTTCGCCATATGAATGGCAGCAGGGACCTTCCCCTAAAAAATTGATTGAATCGGACTCGTACTCAATTTCGGCGTCGGCTTCTATTTCCGCGACTGCCTCAGTGGCAGCGTCGTCGTAGGACGCCCCGGACCGGTTGTTCGTAGTAGCAATGTGCTCCACTCTCTGCCGCCAGTTTCCCGACGTGCGCTCCGACGCGTTCTGTTTTTTCCCAAAACTATTGTCGCGCTTGCCCGCCCCAAATGGCTTTTGGTGAGCCGTGGGCTGTCTAAATTTAGAGTATGAAGGGTCCACCTCCATAGGCTCAGGTGCTGCTTGGCCCTGAGCTCTGGCTTGTTGGTTAGGGCCACTTTGCTGGGCGTTGGATGTGCCCGGACTCTTGAAATAATGAGGGCTCTTGTAAGAAGAGGGGTCCTGGGCCCTATATTGCTTGGCATTGCCTAGCTGTGGCGCCTGGGGTTTGCGCTCACTAAATCTATTGGCTTTCTCCTCCATGGCCCTGGCGTAATTTGCTGCTAGAACGCAGCGGTCCTCGCTGCATTCAGCTGCTTGGGCTAGGGCCAGCGCGGTCGGCAGGTCTTTAGGCCTTGCTGAGAAAACTGGAGTTTTTAAGGCTCTTCTCAAGCCTTAAATGAATACTTCTAAGGCATCCTCCCTGGCTCTGTCATTTAAGATGCCCGCTGCGTCCGCCGTATGGTTCATGATGTTTTTATTAGTCATGAGAGAGAGGTGCCTCTCGATGTCGTCATAGTAATCGGTGAGGCACATATTTCCCTGCCGCATGGTTGCTAGCTTTTGTTGAATCACGCTCACTGGCGTTTTATCAGAGTACGAACTATCTAACCTATTGATAATGGCCCTAAAGTTCAACACCGTGCCAAATGATGCCAAAATATTGTTCGCGGCTCCTTTCACCTTATTTCTGATGATTCCCGTAGCCATATAGTGTCTCGTGCTACCCTCGTAGGGCTCGAACACCTCGTAGGCCGCCAGTGCTGCCTGGCGCCAGGCAACGTAATGCTCCTGTTTCCCGTCAAATTCTGGAACTGATTTCACCATGTCCAGTGGCTGATCACACTGGACCCCCGGCCTGATTTCTATTTTCCTGTACACTTCTACCTCTGGTACGGCGACAGGCGCGGCCGCTTGTAACTGACTAATTGTAGTCTGCATTTGCTGTAATCTAGCCTCAAATGTTGTGGCCTGGTTCGTCAGTGCGGCCTCGACGGCTGCGAGAATGGCAGGATCCATGACGTTGGGCGTTCTTTGAGTCGATCGTTTGTCAATGTTCGCCGCTTGGAGGCCTTCGATCAAGGATTTCAGGCTATCGTCACTATCGTCGGCACTTTCCCTATCACTCATATGGTGCCAACTGCTGCGAGTAGCCCTGCCCTAAGTACTAGAAACCGCGCTCCCTAGAATTTATCTCAAGGGGACGAATCTGACTGCTTCTCATACCGTATTAAAGAACCAAATGTTTCACTTTTTGTTCTATTTTTACTTTCTTTTATTTTTGTTTTGAGCTGTTCTAGTAAGATTCACGTAATTATCGGTGAACTTTTATTTTCAACTGATATCTAGGTTGGCCGACATAAAAAACATTTAAATTTCACGCAATTCACTTACATCATCGTTACAGCCTCTTTTTAGTCTATGCACCGGTTGAGCTTTCGGATCCGTCACGTTGGGCGAGGGGGTTCCCTGCAGCCGTGTAGATTTTGTATTGTATCTTCTCTTTGGAGGCGAGGGAGGGCCCTTCAGCCTATTTTTTCCTTGTAGATCGTTGATGGGAGCGAGGGATTGCCCTTCAGCTCTTTTGACTTCGTTTTTCGGCTGTGATCTGTCTCTGTTGGAGCGAGGGGATGCCCTTCAGCCCTTTCCTTGTTTTTAGTTTTTTTATCTGAATGTTGCACTATAGAACGTTCTCACTCGTTCTGTGTTGTTATTATTATTGTTTTTCCCTTGCACTTGGCACTTTTGGTTTTGGGTATTTTGTAGCTTTGTTTTTCACTTGGTTACCGCGATGTTCCACGACTCGCGTTGTTTCGGGGTTCAATTTTATTAATTTCTAGACCCGTTGGGCGCCAATTATTCAGTTATTGTTCCCTAATGTACACCGAAGCGTCAGCCGTCGGTAATGAGAGAACGGGATTGAGTTTTAACTATTTATTACCGGCAACGATCGGCTCGGTTCAGCATCGAGTTAAAAACTAAAATACAAAAATGTTATAATTATTCATAGGGGCCCCCAGCCTGGGCAGCGCTGCTTGAGCAGCCGTCTCGAGTTTCCTACGTCAGCGCCTCGTGCGGACACAGTTGGTCGGGCGGATGTTTATGCAACATAGTAATATGTTGCCGCCCCTTTCCATGCCAGCGCTGGGTCAGCATTCTTATAACTAAGACCCCTGCCGATACCCTATGGCTGGTGGGGAGTGTTAACTTGTATGTATGTACAACTTTGGAAAGGCTATTAAATTCCTTTTGCTTTCATTTTACGAAACGAGCTGACATTCTTTGTCGTATGAAATGTATATAGTGAATTTCTCTATATTAAATTTAAAAATATCCGCCAAACTAAATTTGACATGCCATGATGACATTGCAGATTTCCTGATCAGATTTTTAGCGAAGTATGTAACTTTACATGTACAAAGCAGGAACGTTTTGACCCGCAACAAGTGTCTACTACAACGTTTGCTATCGATTAACGATATATCAAAAATTGAAATTTACACATGAAAATGTCTTTGTCTTATAGCCTTTTCACACTGGGCGCGTTTCCGATCGATATCGGAATAGACGCAATGAAGCCATTAAAGGCGTTCACATTGGCAGACGTGCGTCTTGAGAACAGCAGATTTGGGTGCTTGATGACAAGGTTAGGTTAGGTTAACCCGGATGGCCCTCACGGGACCACGCATAGGCCAATATGGCCCTTAGTTATCCGGATGTGGGGGTGTATGAACCTTCTCGAGTGTATTTATGAGGTTTCGAAATCCTTGAGGATCGAAGTGTTCTTGACAAAGGCTAACAGTTCCCCTGGCGTCCTCTTGGAGGCATCTTCCAGTGATGCCAGTACTGGGGCGCCCAGGTATCTTCTCCTAGCCCGTGAGAGAGCCGGGCAGTTGCAGATGAGATGTTCCATGGTTTCATAGCATTTCCTGCAGCTGCCACTGTTGGTGATGCCTAGTTTGACGGCATGTGCCGCAGCCAGACAGTGACCTGTAAGTATTCCCACTAGCATTCTGCAGTCCTTCCGTGGTAGGTGCAGTATGTAGTGGCTGAGTTTTCTGTTGCGCTCCTTGCACATGGATTTTGAGCTTTTGTAGGTGGTTGTGTTGCTCACCCTGTTCTTTGCGTGAGTGTCTGCCTGTTTCTCTAAATCGCTTTGGAGCGTTCTAAGGGAGACAGGGACGTTCTCAGTTCTGTCGTTTTCCAGCCCAACGCCGTCCTTTGCCAGAACGTCCGCCATCTCGTTACCATCATGCCTTGATGGCTGGGAACCCAGTAGATCCGCACTGACTTAGTCGTGCTTAGGATTTCTAGTGCCTCCCTGCTTGCCAAGACATTTTTGAAACTGACCGCTGACGACTGCATGGATCTTATCGCCGCCTGGCTGTCCACGAACAGATTGATCACGTCGTGTGGGCGATCCGTAGACTGAGCAGCCTCCGCCGCTTTCCGTATAGCGAAAACTTCCGCACTGGAATATGCTGCATTGGTCCGGTAGCTTATAGGACAGCCTTATCTCAGGGTCTGTACAGTATATGCCCGCTCCTACTCCTCCTTCCATCTTGGAGCCGTCTGTGTAGATGTTGAGGTGGTGAGTCTGGTCCCGACCCTCTTTCCAGTCGTCGGGTCCCATAAATGAGGTTGTTTTGACATTCAGGCAAGTTCTGGGGATCATGTAGTCAGTTGTACTGATCATGTCTCGACCAATTGAACTGTGCCCGAATCCGTGCAGCGACATGTTTCTGATGCGACTAGGCGTTGTGCTGCCTTTCCTGCAATCAGTTGCGCGTGGATGTCCAGGGGGTCAATTCCGAGCAATGTTTCGAGAGCTTTTGTTGGGGTTGATCTCAGCGCCCCTGTAATGCAAAGCATTGCCTGTCGCTGAGTTCTTTCCATAAGCTTATTGTATGTCTTTTTTTCCGTAGCCTGCCACCACACTAAGACTCCATACAGCAGAGTCGGTCGCACCACCGAGATGTAGATCCAGTGCATTAGAGCAGGTGATAGGCCCCATGTGCTGCTAAGCATCTTCTTGGATGCGTATAGCGCAATGGTGGCCTTTTTCACCCTTTCCAATACATTGGGTCTCCATGCCAGCTTGCTGTCCAATACTATGCCGAGATATTTGACTTGTGTTTTTGGTGTCAGTCTGGTTCTGTCAATTTTCAGGGGGATCCATATCGGCACCTTATATCTCTTGGTTGTCCGCGTTGATACTGAGTCCTACTTTTTCCGCCCACTCACATATCTCCCTGAGTGTTGATTCCATTATAGAGCTAAGGGTCGATGGACATACTCCCGTAATAATTATGCTTATGTCGTCCGCATAAGCCGTTATTTTTGGGGCTCTCCTCTCGAATCTCTTTATTAGGTCGTCAACCACCAGATTCCATAGGAGGGGCGACAGGACCCCACCCTGAGGTGTGCCTCTGTGCGCCCCTTTCACCATGGAAGCGGTGCCCCACTCTGAATACACCCGTCTGTAACTTAGCAGGTTCTTAATCCAGAGGTTGATTGCGGGATGTGTGTTGGTCGCTTCTAGGCGATCCATAATCGCGTTCGTATTCACGTTGTTGAATGCTCCGGATATGTCTACGAACACTCCTAGTGCATACTTTTTATTATGAAGGGCTCTCTCGATGTGGTGGCTACTAGCGAATGCAGTGCCGTCTCTACCGATTTCCCTTTCGTGTAGGCGTGCTGGTTGGTTGACATATGTCCCCCTACATCATTCCTGATGAGTAGATCCAGCAGCTTTTCTAGAGTTTTGAGTAGAAAGGAGGTGAGGCTTATCGGTCTATAATCCTTGGGGCTCATATGGCTGCACTTTCCTGCCTTTGGTAGGAAGACAATCCTCGAGGTCCTCCATTGGATAGGGATATAGCCTGTGCTCAGGCAAGCTGAGTATATTGCGGAGAGCCATGGGGTGATCACGTCTTTGGTCACCTGTAGCATGGCTGGAAATATACCGTCCAGTCCAGGTGCTTTTATACCCACAAATGAGTCTATAGCCCAGTGGATTCTCTTAGACGATATGAGGTCTGTTGGGGGGTGTTGTTCCTCGGTTGCTAGGTCCTGATGCGTTGTAGCATCGGCAACCTCGGTGCAGCCTGGGAAGTGAGCTTCCATTAGTGCTGTTAGGGCTTCCTCACTGCCCTCAGTCCACTGTCCATCGCTTCGCTTCAGCTGACTTTGTATGGTAGGTTGCTTCGATAGAAACTTCCGAAGTCTAGCCGTTTCTGGGACTTTCTCGATATTGGAGCAGAAGTTACTCCACGAGTTTCTTTGTGCCGTGCGTATTTCCTTCTTGTACTCCCTGAGTAGGGTTTTGTATTCCTCATTAATTATCTCATCGTTCGTCAGTTTGGCTATTTTGAAGAAGTCTTTGAGGTTTTTTCTTTGAAGCGATAGGTCCCGGTTCAACCAAAGTGGTTTGGTCCTCTTTTTCGTTCTCGAGGGTGGGCATGATCCGTGGTACGCATCCAGTCATTCCTTGGATAGTGTCTCTAGGGACGTCTCTATGTCTTCCGGAGATTTCACTGTGCCCAGACAAGTCGCGAGCTTCGAGGTAACTGTCTTTTTAAACTTTTCCCAGTTTGTGTTCCGGGGGTTTCTATAGACAGTTATCTTCGGAGAGTGTTTAAATTCGCACTTGAACTGAATGTACTTGTGGTCTGAGAAGGATGGTCTTTCAAGGACTCTCCATTCAGAAACCAAAGTAATCTTTCCCGTTACGAGTGTTAGATCTAGCACGTTAGATGAGGTGGAACCTACGTAGGTATATTCCTCCCCCACGTTTGCTACATTTAGGTTAGTTGATAGTATAAAGTCTAGAAGTGACTCACCTCTGTCGTTGATATCGGGGCTTCCCCACACACTGTGGTGGGCGTTTGCGTCCGTACCAACTAAAAGTTGTTGGTCTTTCGGACTGGCTTCCGCCACCAGACTCCTTAGTTCTTCCGGAGGAGCTGACCTGTCGTGTGCCATATAGCAGGAAGCTACCACCAGGCGCTTTTCCTCGCTTTCGAGCATCACCGCAGTCAGGTCGTCCGTGGCTCCTGGACCAAAGCTATGTCGACGGGCCCTTGCTCCAAGGCTATAAGGAGCTCCGCCGACGCGAGTTTGCTTTTATGTAGATTGAGCTGCAGCACCCTCACTGTCATGATTGGCTGGCTCAACCTCCCTCGACGGGTTGACTATGACAGTCAGGTCACCGTCCTCTTCCTCTTCAGAGTCGTCCAGCGAAAGCCCCTGGGCGGCCTCCAAGATGGACTCCAGACCGAGGTCCTTTTCCACCTCGCCTACCTGGAGGGTGTGCGCGTCCGCGTCTTCGGGGTGGCGCTTCTTGAGGCGGAGGTACACACTCCCCATGCCCCATGCCATCTTCCCGAATCGGGGGTACAGCAAATCCTCTGCCTCCTTGCTGATCTGGAGGATCGCACTCTGGCCCCCCTCGTTGGGTAGTGGGCTGCCAATGTGCAAAATCCTCCAATTCGCCGTTGGCACGTCTGGATTCTGCCGCTGTAGCAGCTTCAGCGCACGGTCCTCTTGGATTGCGATGGGGAAGAGTACCTTCGCCTTCAGTATGGACGGGATTAGCTCCCTGTCCACCACCTCCAGTCTGGCCCCTCCCACAACGCCTCCAGTTGGTAGACCGTTTGCGTCAGCCACTTGAGTGTGGCGTCGTCCATACATTTGAGTATTTTGACCCCGATCAGCCACCCAGCACCATCGAACGTGGGCATGGGGGCCGTTGGGTCCTCATCCATTCTCCCGAACAGCGATTCCACCATCTTCCACCGCGCCGCCGTCATCTTGCCGTTGTCGTCGCTCCGGTCAATGAGTGCCACGATCAAGTGTCGTTTGGTCACCTCACTGACCTTCGCTCTGGGCTTCTTTTCCTTTTTGGGTGGAGGTCCCGCCACCTTAGGCCCGCGTTGCCGCTTGCTCGCCGGAGTGTCCTTGATGGCGCTCTCGGTCGAGCGTTGCCTTTTGGTGGCGAGAATCTCCTCCACCTTATTGGCAAATTCGTCCTTCGATGCCTTCATCTGCGGCATCTGCGCAAAAGGTCGACGGCTTTCCTCAACCTTCTGCTCGGCCCAGGCTAGCTTGGACTTCTCCTCTTGTGAGAGGTCCTCTCTGCCTTGGAGCCGGCTTCTAATCTTGAGCGCCGCCTTGTATTGTGCCTTCGCCTTCGTTCCCTCCCGCGAACGCTTCGGCCCTTCCCTACGCAGGGAGCTGGAACCAGGTTCGGGCGAGCGAAGAAAGCTTTCTTCCTCCGTCTTGCTGACCGAGAGCACGCTCTCCAGATCCGAGTCTGTTTCGACTGCGGCACCTGTGCGGCTCAGCCTGGAGTGAGTCCGTGTTTTGGCAGTAGCATTACAACTGACATGACCTGCTCCCGCCATGTCCGAGGTGTGACCGCTGGCGACACGCAGAGAGGATTGCTCCTCCCCGTGCCCGCCGATGGTAGCAGTCACGCTTTCCACCGACGTTTGGGTTGACATCCCAACCCGTGTTTGACCGTCTGTCCGCTCCATTATTGGCCCGAGGGTCCATAACGGTTGATGTTTTTCGGGGGAACCACCCCCTAGCGTTTTATGCCTACCCGCCAGGCACCTGCAGCCATGGCCATGGTTCAGTTCCCCCAATTTTTGGTCGGGAAGACCTGGACCTGGCCTTGGCTAGACACTGCATTGCCACGGACAGAGCAAGCGGCAATGCATTACCCGATCCGGGATAATGCAGTTCCCATTGCCCAGCCGGCACCCTCGGGGAGGGTTCAGCTGGAGGATTTTTGCCATCCGCTTGATGACAAGGAAAGTAACTAAATTTTGGGAAATCCACAGAATTATGCAAGACAGCAAGAAAATGGACATTAGAGAATTGAATCTCATATTTATTTATTATTTTCAGACATTTCTTTGTAGCGTTTGTGGGAGTTCTACTTCAAACCATGAAATCCATAGAAGTTCTTCTCCAGCAGTATCTTAATGGCCCCAGGGGTCACAAAAAAATGTCGTATGATAATAACACAATTAGTTTAAAGTATTTTATTTAAGGAGTTTACGGTTATTATTTACCTTTTCGCTCAACCATAACTTTTAGCGCCAAAATTTGATTTTTGATCTTCAAGTTTTTGTTGTTATTAGTGGTGATAGTTTCGCTGATAGGCACAAAATTGCAAAAATGTGCTGTTAAGTGCAAAAGCAATCGAATATGTCGAATAGACACATGCAGCGACGCAACTTTTTGCCACCACTAGGCTCTGTGCTTAACCTATGTAAAAAAAACTGCGTCTGCCTAAACACGCAAAGCAGCATGACGCAGCCCCAGTCGGAACAGCCTATTAGTTAAACTTTTATTAAGGAAGCACCAAGCATTGCCAATGTAAAAAACTGGTATCGCGAATTCAACTTTGCAGTCCTGCGTTGCAGGACGCAGAAATGTGCGCGAAATGATTGAGCAAGATTGTCATGTCACTTACTGTGAGATTGAGGTATCCTTGGGCATTAGTATGACGACCATTAATAAGATTTTCCATGATGACCTCGTGTGTTAGCGTGGGAACCCACAAAATTTAAAAGTAGAAAATTTTACAAAAATACGATCGTAGTGCTTTATGTGTTTAACATCTATACAGGTGACGATCCTGGATGTAAAAATACAAAATTTAAACAAAATCAATAATCAACGGTATGGTCTGTTTTAGAGATTTTTTTATTTACTTTCATTTATTTTTAGGTTTATTATGTAGGTTTATTGTAAAAAATTATCACAGACAATAAAGTAAAATTACTTAACGTACTGTTACTGTTGATTATCAACTTTTGTTAATGGTCAGGGACAATTTTTATTTAGTATTTACTATTTTAAGTTAAATGCGGGACCAACAGACGACAACGGATATTTTGCAACAGGAAATTATATGTTCTTGGTGACCAAGTCGGACGGATGCATGCGGTTTAACCTTCGCCTGGTTCTGCGCTTTACCCATCTTCTAGCGAGGACGTTCGGGTGGCTCCTTAGTTTGGTCAGGTATCTTGTGG
This sequence comes from Drosophila subsilvestris, assembly GCA_035043285.1. NCBI lineage: Eukaryota > Metazoa > Arthropoda > Insecta > Diptera > Drosophilidae > Drosophila > Drosophila subsilvestris. The sequence goes on from JAWNNB010001698.1 coordinate 46,062, forward strand.
CTTGCTCGTTAATAATGTCGCCGACTGAGGGAACTACAAGGTCTTTGGCGATGTCTATATTACAGACATATCATTCAGCACCAGAGATCTTTCGGAGGGTCTTGTTTTGAAACACCCTGATCCTGTCCAGGTTCGTTTTCGCTGCGATACCATAGACATGGATGCCATACCTCCATGCAGGCGCCAGGATTACCTTATATATGGGGACCTTGTTGGCCAGGCTGAGCTTGTTGTTAGGCTTAAGAAGCCAGTAGTTTTCTAGCCTTTTTTTTCAAGGCGCTTCTGACCATCCTTGTGTGGCTGGCATCAGTCAGGCGGGTGTCCAACGTGATTGCCAGGTAATTATGGTCCTTCCGCTGCTCCAACAGCTCGCTTTGAAGAAAGACCCCAGGGCACGTTCCTTTCCTAAACGTGTGTGTCACTACCACACACTTCTCAGGGTTTACACTGATATTCCACTTACATGCCCAATTCTCAAACCTTTAAAGGTACCGCTGCAGGTTGTCCGTGGCGTCGTAAACGCAGTTGGCCCTTGACAGAACTGCAGTGTCGTCGGCAAATGTGGCAAGTTTCACATCGATTGGCTGGGACGTATTGTCAACGCTAGGTCCAGGCATATCGTACGTGAAAAGGCTGTACAGCGTTGTACAGCCTTGCGGGACTCTGGCTTCAATCACCTTCACCGTGGAAACTGCTCAGCTCTGTGCGACTTGGAATGTTCTGTTCTTTAAAAAGCTTCCAATTATCAGGAACAGCTGGGGGTCTATCAGGGGTTTTATTTTCGCAAGTAATCCGTCGTGCCAAGCTCTGTCGAATGCTTGCTGAATGTCCAGATACGCTGCTACTGCTTCCTGTGGAAGCCATCCAGGATATGCTCCACCACTCTATGCAGCTGCTGCGGAGTACCATGCTTCAGTCTGAACCCGAATTGCTGATTAGGGATAGCTCGTTGTACGGATGGGCTGTCCAATAATCTGCGAAGAATGCAGCGCTCCAGGAGCTTCCCAAAAGTGGGGAGCAGGCTGATTGGCCTGTAATTGGCCAGGTCGTCCGGGGATTTTCCGGGTTTATGCAGCATGACAACCTGCGCGGATTTCCATGCTTTGGGGAAGTGTCATAATCTCAGCGTTGCATTCAGTATTTGTAATAGGTAGGTGTCCTTTCCTGGGGCCTTTTTAGCTTTGAGCAAGCGGATATCCGTCTTTAGTTCCTGGAGCGCGATTGGGGCCACCGGGAGCTCCATTTGGTGGACTTCATTCAGCTTAGCAGCAACTTGGCTTGCTCTCCTCGCTGAGGCCGTCCTGAATGTTCTGAATCTGCACTCCAGCTCATCTGCAAAGGCTTCCACCCGGTCCGCTGCTGACCTCGCCCAAGAGCCGTCTGCCTTCCTTACTGGGAAGTTAGGGGTTGTTATAGAGATACTTTTTCTGAGTGCCAAAAGTGTTGTGAAATTAGGTTAAAATGTTTCAAAAAATGGTTTCAAATTCAAAATAAATGTTGTGAACAAAAAATATAAAAAAATTTCAGATTCTTAAGTTGTGTTTTTAATAGTAAGGCCAGAAACTTAATTGCCGCCTACGTAGTACCTTATTTTGTTAAAAATAGATGCCGCTAAAAAGCAAAAATAAAACCATACGAACAAATTTTTTTCAAAACGTGAAATTTGCAGAATTTTTAAAAATTTAGAAAATTTAATCTTCGATTTCTTATATCTTCAGGTATATCCATTATATCACCACGATATGAAAGGTGGTACAACGGCTTGTCCACGTTGTGTTTTTTGTTGATACAGCTTCAGACTTTGAGTTAAACTGATGAAAGGACCCAAAATGTTGGGCCAGCAACGTTTCAAACGGTAAAATGGGATTTCCGGAGGGTTGATCAAGCAATTTTAGCTCAACAGTTTCTCCATAGATTTTTGTGAACTGTACACAAAAAATATAAAAACAGTAAAGTTGTTTTTTTCGACTTTTCACGAGTTTTTGAAGTCAAAAAAAAATATATTTTAAATTTGAATGCTTAATATTTTCCAGACGGTGTCCAATTTGTATCTGTATCTAAAAGCTTCTAAGAATGGCAAAGCTCATTGAAACCAGATATAAAATTCACTATCTCTAAAAAAAAAAGTATTAAAAAAATTTCAATTTTTAAAAATTCTTAAAAAAAAGTTCTGTCATGGAAAAAAAAACAATATATCAAAAAAAGTCGGTTTGGTTCGAAGCGGATAAAAGGCCAATTTTGTCGAGTAGTGTTATCTGGTATAAAAAAGTGCAGTCAATTACAGAGCTGTGCTGACTAGGACACTTGGTACCCTTGCAAGAAGTACGCATCCAGTAATTATGTTCAATAAGAACACGAAAGACTAGTAGACTATAAGAGCTAGCCAAAATTTCGTTTCCAGACTCATGTGATATCACACTACTACATGTGTATTTCAAAATTTCACCCCACCCCCTTCCGCCCGCACAAAGGACGAACATTTTTGGCAGCCACAACATCGTAGAGAATGACCATATATATCTAATTGCGAATCTGGATCAGATCAGATTATTATTATAGCCAGAATGAAGAAATTTTTTTGTGTGGCTACTGCAATCCCTTCCAGCGCTGCAGCGTTGTGCGTTATTCACATCCACTTCGACCACAAATCCACATCGACCACAAATCCACTCGACCACGAATCGATTACGGATATAAAAAGTTTATCAGTCTCCAAGTGAGCAGGCTAGAAAATCCTGTGGCACCTTCGGGTTTTTCGGTTGATCTGACAAATCTCTCGAGTCTTTAGACATTTCTGTGGCACCCCAGATAGACATGTAATGATTATTATATATTTGATCTGCAATTCAATACCTATCGTTTGGTAAATAATATGTCCTTAAAGGACCCAATATATTTTCCCTTTCATACTTTAATTGTGTCCAGTGTGCTTCTTGGGTAGCTCAATTAAACCGAGGGTCTTAACTTCAATGTCCAAATCTCGATAATACTGAGAATTTACTCCTAATACGCCCCTGAAGCAATATCAGGTTTTGTTAGATGACATCTTCCAAAGGGTTGGTGTTCTTCATACGGCCAGGTATGTATAGGTTTTTCCCGTTCCTCCTCTGCCACCGTTAGGTCCGGAGTGATGTACCTGGAAGAAAACAGAACATTAAACTCGTTCTTTACCACTATACAGGTTCTTGGCTTACCCGCGGGGTGTGGCGTGAGAAGGCGGTATCCGCGACCGTTCAGTTCGCAAACGTTGAGGGTTGGTTCCACCTTCGTCTTCGTGCCAGCTACTGCTAACGCTGAAGTCGACGGTTTGGGGTCCTCTTTCTGTGCGCTCGGGAGAGCTTGGTCTCCGTTGGTAGGAGCGACTCCGTTTAGCCGCTCATAACTCCACAAGTTCTGCTCGTGCTTCTTATTGAGGCTCCTTTTCCTCGCGGTCAGCGAATGTATTTTGCCGATGCCCTTCCGCTTGCGTAGAGTCTCAGCCCCGTCCTCTTCTCATCTGTCACAGGTAGTAGACGACCTGGATTTGGGAGCCGTGACTTGTGGCTCCGCCTTCTGCGGCTCCCCGTTGTACCCAAGGCGAGAGATGGCCGTGGACGAAGCTTCCGTCTGTGGTCCCAGATCCTCTAACGCCCCTTTCTGCCTGTGGATCCTTCGGTTGCTTGTGGCATTACGCGATTTAGCAGCCAAGCACTCCACTGACATCTCGGGTGTCCTGCAGTCACAGGATATTGACGCCGGGGGGCCTGCGCTCGCACCCCCAATCACTGCCTATACTGGGTCTCCGACTCCCTGCACCTTAACTGTATATTCGCAATCGGAAATTTCCCATTACGGAAGCGTTTTATCCCTACTGCCAGGGTGGGCTATTTTTAGCTTCAGCGCTCCCCCCTGACCTGCCCGGCATGAGTGGCCCTCTTACCCTCTTGGCTACCTTACGCTTAATAAGCCCCCTCACCGCGTCAAGAATGTAGTTCTCCGAGGGGGTGAATCAATATCAATTTTAAAAGATATTCTTTTTCTCCAAAACCTTGAAGAGATTTGACTGGTCCATAACGTTTCGCGATGTAATATTTTTGAAAGTCACTGAATCTAACAACCAACTGCACACAAGCTTCTTTTACTTCGCTTGATGAAAATAAAGCCGAATATTTTGCTGTCATCATCTTCATCTATTTCGGCTTTACATTGGGATTTTAAAGCTAGATATATTAGCTAACTACTCTATCCGACACGATTTTTCCTCAAGGAACAAAACCAAATTTTCCTTAAAGATTTGGGGCTTAGAAATGGTTTTGACGCCGACCGACAAAGACCTCGTAGAAGTTGCCTTCAACACTTCGATATATCGACACCGAAACAAGAACACCAGCTCTCGTAGCGTAGAAATGATATGAGTGTTTTATTCTGTAGGGTGAAATACATTCGATTTTGTCGTGTAGTGCTATCAGTGCAGAACTAAATTGATTACTTTATTCAGAAAAATGTTATCAAGAATTTAGTGAGTTGACCTTTTTTCGAAAAAGATTATAGGCCTAGTTGTGGACAACCCTGAAAAATCCGCTTTAAATAAAAAATATGAAAGAAAATCATCAAAAACAACGATAAATTGAAAGGATGACTCTTTTTAACAATAATCATCGCAGTGCTTGCATGTGAAGTAGCTGGCACGCATATTAGCGCATCGTCTGGAATCGATATCAAGCTCAAAGCTCTGACTAATGTACAGCGGTTTAAAAGTTATTATTTTGTACAACATTACCATGAACAACTATATAATGCAGTTTCGTAACCAAATACACGCATTATATACAAAAAATCAGGTAGACCACAACAGGTATCATAGCATGTGTCTTAACCGGGCAAAACAGACAATTTTTCAAAAAAAAAAAAAAATGTTGTGCATATGTTTTGGTTAAAAACAAAAATAATTCACAAACTTCAATGATCACACTAGAAGAAAAACGAAACACTACAATTTTTGTACAGATCAGTAGCATCTGATTTCTGTCCAAGTTTTTGGGGTCGGGATACAGCTAGTACCTGGTCCACAACAGGGCCCTCCCTACGCAAATATCTTTGCAAGACAGTATGAAACGGCTATGACACGTTGAGATAAAAAAAATTGCGTGCGATTGTTTTCAACTATTGCCATTGACTTAAAGAAAAAGTCGAGCAAAAGGTAATTAGAAGATAACGCGATACGACGCACAGTGGGGCTTCAGCCGAAAAGAGGTAATCAAAAGTGATTAAACAGCTCTCTCTGCGTTCGGACGTGTTTTCGCTATGTCGCTTTATATTTCCTCTGAACGAAATTCGGATGTCACTGCCGCTCAGCTTCGTCGCGGTGTGTATGTATATGCCGCCGTGCGTTTCAGTTGACATGCATTGATCTGCATTCAGATGCTGTTGGACCTTTAATAAATCAGCCTAACTGGTTAAGACAGTGTGAGTACTGTGTGGTTGCAAATGACCCGAGTTCCAGAATAGACGAGATTAATTAAAATGTTCTGAAGCTTAAAAGCCTTTATCGGGATCTCAAGTCGGACTTTCAGGCTACCCTTTCCGACAATCCTAAGCATGTGAAGCCTCCTAAGAAGGAAGCAAATAATCCAATGCCAACGGCAGACTTGTCTCCGCGATAAGTTTCCGCCACCTGGACTGCGGTCATTGAAAAGGAATCAACTCTCTCTCTCCCTTCTGATTTGGATGGCTTTGTGACAGTTAGAAAGGATAGGAAAAATATAAACAAAAACACCAAGCGTTTTGTTGGTGTTGCTCCGAGCTGTGAGCAGTTAAACGTTTGGCAAATACATGTACATCGGTAAATTTTCTACCGCGACTGAGCCGGAGACATTCCTCTTCGTCGCAACAACAATATGTTTCTTTAGGGCTCGATCGGATGGCGATGTTCTTGCTGGTACTCTCTTACAACTGCGTGGAATGTTAAACGTCATCATCACAACAGCAAACACCATTGTATTTCTTCGTGTTCTATTCTTGCGTCGGCGCTGCACTCGAAACTTGGGGAGAGTATGCAGCCAGGCGCTCGCTCTTAAGTAGAGTACTCTCTTCACTGCCACGGTCAGCACTATCAACAAGATTAGAACTCCCTGCCGCGTTCCCGCCCAATCTTCTGGATCATCATCCTCATCCAGAAGATAGGGCGGGAACGCGGAGGCTGCTGATCCGCATTGCGACGATTCGGCGGTTTCATGTATGGGTTTTGCCCCTGTTTCTCAGTGTTAACTGCCTGGTGCTGCTCTGGATCTACCTCCCGGGGCGCTGACCGGATGGCATTGCCACTTTCTGGGACCGTGCCGATGGACGCTGCTAAATCCCTAATAGCCTGTTTACACTGAGGCGCATCATTGGATTTTTCCGTTAAACGGAACATGCGACAATGATGCCCATAAGAGCCCTGTGCATAGAAGAAGACAATCATGCGGCCGCATGTTTAATCATGCGGCGCATCATTGGGTAGTGTTGCCGTATTCTGTCTAGTATTTTTACAAAATACTGAAATTATTCAGGGTATCGACGGGGTATCGACAGCAAACAGCTGTGAATTAGTAAATTATATTTAAAAGAAAAGGGAAATATGAGCGCTGAAAAACAAAAGAAAAAGAAGTGGACAGAGGGGTCGGAAAATTTGTTAATAGACTTGTGGGCGGAAAATATTGAGGATTTGCGCAATGGGTTGCGCAAGAACATCCACATTTACGAGGAGATGGGAGAGGAATTTAAACAGCAATTCTATGATTTCTCTACAATAGAAATTAAAGCAAAGTTGGAGAATCTTTGGGATCTTTTGGGATGCACTGATTTAACTCGGCAACACGCAATTTTTGTTCGGTGAAGCCAACGATAGCTTCACTTGCTGGGTGCTCGTAGTGAAACTCCCAAGTGCACCATTTTCCACATTTAATAATAAATCGCTCATTATTTTGGGAATTTCAATAAAAATGCTTTTGCTCTCTTCTTCTTGCTCACCGAGTTTGTTTACATTTGTAGGCCGAACAGCTGACAAATGCTGCGAGAAATGATGCGACTTTGGTGTAAACGCCTCGCATCATTTTTCCGCACCTTCGACAATGATGCGGCAGTGTAAAAAGGCTATAAGCATATATTTCCAAAATATAGCTGGTATGCGCACCAAGGCCCAAGCTGTCTATTTGGCAACTTCTACGTGCCAGTTCGACATTATTATTTTGGTTGAAACTTGGCTTAACTCAAATTTCTTCGATAATGAGTATGTTAAGCTACTGAGCTTCTTCAGCTAAAAAATATTTGGGTTATATTAATTGTATATATATGTAGTTGTTTATTTGCTGTGGGATGGGGGGGGGGGGGGGGGGGATTTTGGGCGAGAATAAATTAAACAGGTGGATGGGAACTGGACCGTGTTTATGTAGTAACAATTAGAAATGTGTGGCAGTCAGGTCACTGTGCCAGATCGCAAAAACCAAGAACGAACTGATGATGTCGATGATCGAATTTGAAGTTAAAGTGCAATGCAGACGAGCCTCCCGAGGGCTAGAAAAGAGTTAGGTTGAGTTCAGTCTTAAGAGATAGTTGGCTTGTGGTTTTGTGCTGCCATGGGCTAGCGCTTAGCCTAACAGAGTACTTCCATCCCAACCTTTTCGAGGTGTTTCGTAAGGACAGAGACGCGTCCAAAACGAAGCGCTGCAGAGGAGGTGGGGTCATTGTGGCTGTTAGACGCACCCTGCGCTGTGATCCGGTTCGTCTGTTGGAAGACGACTCTCTATTGCATCAGATTGGGGTGTCGGTAGCCGGTCAGTCGGAGACACTTTATAACTGCGCGTCATATATTCCACCTAATAGTGAACATAATAGTTAACATAATAGTGAACATAATAATAGTGAACACACTTAGAACATTTTTAACATTTATAGCAATCTTCGAAACCGTCAGCATTTCTGCGTTGTTGGCGATTTCAATCTGGGTTCGCTAGTGTGGACCGCCGATCCGCAATCGTCGGCTATGATACCGAGCAATCTGCACTTTCCGCAAGAAATCATTTTTATAGATGACTTCTTTCGTATGGGCCTAACCCAAGTAAATAATGTATTTAATACGTTAAATAAGATTCTATCAGGGGTGCTACAGAAATCAATAGTGAAATGGAAATCTGAGCAGAGGATTTCCGCTTAAAAATTTCCGCTGTGCCACAGAATTCCGAGTGATTTCATTTTTCTTAGCATTTTCACAAACCGAATTCGAACTAAGGCTAGGGCCGACACCTTTTAAGATTCAATTCGAATAGGGTTAATTTCGCAGTTTTTAATGTTGTTCTTTTATGATATAAAATAATGGAATTTTCAAAGCTGTACTATAATTTTAAGGCAAAAAACCTCCCATTTCTTGCGCGCCAAAAAAATTACTCGACAACTCTAGCAGTTGTCTGGCAACTCTCCGTGCACAATCAGCTGCTCAAAATAAAACAAATATCTGAATTGTTAGGTAAACTGAATAAAAATGATATTAGCGAGACTGTTGCCCATCGAAGAGCAACGGAGGCAACATATTATAATATAAACCTTACAGAGTAGTCTTTTCTGATGCGCAACGGACTCGTTTTTATGATCAGACGATACGTATGTGGTTTTTGTGATTATCTTCTAAAACGACTGCTAATTTGGTTCATTACAATTAAGTTTTTGGTATAATGCTCGCTATGCTTCTCTTTGTACTGCCATGAGCCTGCACATAGCCGAACAGGGGTTTTTAACATAAATCAATGGCAATAATGTGTAGAATTGGTTTGTTAGTTCTTTTTCGCATTTTGAAGAGATGCCACCTGGTAGAACTACAACTGACTACCAATGTTTTCACACTTTACACAAAAAGTATGCAAACGTTTGACGTAAAGGAAGTTTTACTGCAATACGCTATTATTTTGAAGGCTTAATTAAGGAAAAACAGAATGCTTTCAATATAATTAATATTAAATATCTTTCTCCGAATTCGGCTTAAAAAAGGTGGCATTACTGTATTTACTTCGAAAGTCCGAATCGCCCTAAGTGGCCACCTCGGACACCAGCAGATTGAGCGCGGACTTTTTAAGTGAAAATTCAGTCAGCGGATTGGATAGTGATTTACTAGAATGCTTATTTTATTAACTTAACATTTATAGTCTTAAATTATTCGGATGAGGGTTAATCACCAATTGAACAACCTTATGGGAAAGTAAGATTCGAATCGTCTTAAGTGTGTGTTTATGTGTGTATTTAATTAAATCGCTGGATAAACACGCGCGAATCCGCTTATATATCGGTGTGTGGCACCTCGAAATGGGATTGAGGTGAAATTGCAGCGGAAATGGTAACTGTTGCTCCCCTGATTATGTGCTTTTTATGTATCCCAGAATCCCAAAAATAGTCCAAGTTCTTCGATGTACATGTATAATTATGTAGGTTTTTATTCAGGTTAAATCGCGTGCAAGAGTCCGGCCGTTTGCTTTTGGTTGTAGAAGCGCATTAATTCGATCCGAGGCTGTCGGCAGCGAAAGCGGGAGCGTGGTGAGTTACTGCGCGAGAGCGCGGCGCCGGGGGGAAAAATGCTTATAACAATGTTGTGTGGCTGGAATCATAGCCAGAATGAAAAAATTAATAATTAGGTTGTTAAATCACCCACCTCCAGCGGTGCTGCGCTACTAATTCTCTCACGCTCCCAAACTCTGCCTTGCCTCGTTCAGTGAAGAACGAGTTAGAACGACGTGCTGGTGTGATGTAGATGACAGATGCAGCAAATATATTTAAACTAATCAAATATTTTAAAATTCCACATGAATCACAAGCTCACATATATTCTGACTGAGTAGGGTTATAATAATAGAGTCGCGGCCACAGCAGCGACTCACAACGTTCCGTCTCGTTTAAATTGGTAATTGCTGTGGATCTTGTTACAGGATAACTCTTCAAAAAATAGCGTACTGTATATTTTTTCATACACCTAGGACACTGTTTTTGCCTTGGATTTTTATACCCGTACTCAAAAAGAGTTAAGGGGTATACTGTATTTGTGGTAAAAGTGGATGTGTGTAACGCAGAGAAGGAAAATTTTCCGACCCCATAAAGTATATATATTCTTGATCAGTATCAATAGCCGAGTCGATAGAGCCATGTCTGTCTGTCCGTCCGTCTGTCTGTCTGTCCGTCTTGATGAGCGCCTAGATCTCAGAGACCTTAAGAGCTAGATCAACCAAATTTTGTTTCCAGACTCATGTGATATCACACTGTTACAAGTGTATTTCAGAATTTCGCCCCGCCCTCTTCCGCCTCCACAAAGGACGAAAATCTGTGGAAGCCACAATTTTGAAGATACGATAAAACTAAAAACGCAGTATCGTAGAGTATGACCATATCTATCAGATTGCCGAATCTGAATCAGATCGGATCATTATTATAGCCAGAATAAAGAAATTAATTTTCAGTTGCTTCCCCCACCTCCTCTGGCGTTGCTGTCGATATTCATTCTCTGTCTCGCTCGCACACACTCTGCCCTGTGCAATGCGCGAGCAACCCCTAGCGGAGGAGATGTAGAATATTTGTTCTAGATGTATAATCTACATTTTAGATGTAGATGTAGTTAACAGATGTAGCAAAAAAATGTAAAATGTAAAATTAAATTTTTTTTTTAATGTTAATCATAAGATTATAAATTTATATACTGAGTACGGGTATAAAAGTAGAGTCGCGACTAGAAGCGACTCACGTTCCTTCTCGTTTAAACTTATAACTCTTTATTGTAATGTCTGTTTTGAAAAAATGTTATTTCAAGTATAAATGGCAAACAAAAAAGTCTCGCAAATCTATCTAACATTATTATTTAAATAAGACACAAATATACTTTCGGTTTTTTTAATGCGATTCAAAATTTTAAATTGTATTGATTTAGGTATGTGCCGAAGAGAAATGCCAGGAGGAGGTCGTATTACTGGCATTAAATTACATGGATCGCTTTCTTTCAACTAAATCAGTACGAAAGAATCACCTTCAAATTTTAGCAGCTGCCTGTCTTTTACTTGCTTCAAAACTTCGGGAACCCAGCTGTCGTGCACTTTCAGTGGAATTACTGGTCTTTTATACGGACAACAGCATATACAAGGATGATTTAATTGTAAGCTATTCTAATATTTTTCAATATTTTCAAAATATGTTAATATGTTAACGTGCAAAAGCTGTGCTATCACGCAGCCCTAGCAACATTAAGCCGAAGCTTGTTACACACGGATCCCCGCCAATCCGAACTAGGAGCAATGGTGGGGGAAAGGGCCCTGTTGTGCACCAGGTACTAGCTGTGACCCACCCCTTAAAAACTTGGACAGCAATCAATTGCTACTGATCTGAGCATTGGGAGTCATGTTCGTTAACAATACACAGTTTTTGTGCTTATACTGAAACAAATAGCTGCTTTGGTCTAGGTGCTGTGAGCATTATAAAAAATGGGAAAAAAACTTAAGTAAACTTATAAGTAAATTTTATTATTTTTGAAGTTCGAACAAATAGATGTATTGGTATTATAGTATTTGCGTATGTATTATAGTGTTTCGTTTTCCTTGTAGTTTGTGAATTATTTTCGTTTATAACCAAAATATATGAACATTTTTTTTTTGTTTTGTAGAAAAATTGTCTGTTTTGCGCTGGGTTATGACCTTTTAGCTATTTCTCTCTCTGCCGCTATTATTAGGAGCATCTTCAAAGAGCTGTGTGTCACTTTTAGAAGATATTGGTCCTCTACAAACGGTTACTCTACAGAATCCTTCGAATCGTGGAAGAAAGCCAATGAAAAGCTCCGTACTTTCCTCACCCTACTGCATTGCTTCTTTGAAGAATAAAGCAGCTGAGAAAGATGCGAAGCTAAAAAATAGCCAGGCATATGTTTCTGACCAGAAAAATCTTGGACGGAAGGCATCATTAGCCAAACCAGCAGCTAAGCGAAGCAAGACTCTTTCGGACGATGATGAGGATATCTGCATCATCTGTCTGCACCTACTGCCATTGCATTAAATGCAATGAATGTAGTCGTCCGGTGCATTTAAAGTGCGCTAATATGCGTGCCAGCTACTTCACATGAAAGCACTGCGACTCTGACTACGATGATTATTGTTAAAAAGTGTCATCCTTCTTTTCCTTTATGCCAGTAGGCTCTTAAAGTAAATAAACTTTCAATTTCTCATTTTTGTGGTGATTTTCTTTCATATTTGTTCTTTTTAAGCGTATTTTTCAGGGTGGTCTACAACTAGGCCTATATTTTTTGTTTTCGAAAAAAGATCACTTCACTAAATTCAATTTAGTTCTTCACTGATAGTTAGCTAATACCTTACCTAATAAATTGGTACACATATGTTTTTATAATATGCAATTGGTCAAAAGTTATGAGGTGAAAACAAAACTAGGTTCACAACCGGACACTCTCCCCTACACACATAGAAATGTGTGTAAATAAATCGTATAAATTCAGGTTAGGATAAGATTAGACGAATAAAATCGGCTGTTGGCACCCGGTACGCAAAGAGGTATATTAGATTCGAGTGAATATGTATAACATTAAGAAGGAAGTGTCTCTGACCCCATAAAGTGCATTTGCATGTATTTTTGAGCGGCATCAATAGTCGAGTCGATATAGCGGTGTCCGTCTGTCTTTATGAGCGTCGGTGTTTCAGAGAGTCAGTCTGTCCGGGAACGTGTGCGGCGTCTAAACCCGCGCCCATACTTTTATTAACCGGTACTCAGTCAATGAGTTTAAAAATATTTTATCTGCTTACATTTTGTTTTCTATTGTTTTTAATTCCGCTACATGTAACTCGCTCTCTTCCCACAGCTAGCTCGTACTAGAGAGAGAGAAATGACCTAGCGCTAGATGGAGGTATTTTAGACATTGCAAATAAATTTCTTCATTCTGTCTAAAATATTCATATAATCTGAACCAGATTTGGCAATCTGGTAGATGTGGTCGTTCTCTACGTTACTTCGTTTTCGGTTTTCTCGTATCTTCAAATTGAGAATAACACAGATTTTCGTCCTTTTTGGTGGTGTTTATTGAAATACACTTAGAAAAGAATGATAAAACAGGATACAAATTTGGTGGCTCTAGCATTTATAGTCTCGACTCGGCTATTGGTGATGATCAATAAAGTATATAACTTTATAGGGTCGCATAGTTGTCCTTCTATCCTTGACACATCCACTTCGCCCACAAAACTAATACAAATAACCCTAAACTCTTCGAGTACCGGGTATACAAATCCTTCCCAGATCATTTTTACCTGTTGCAGTCCCATTGTTATGCCAGACTTACTTGAGCCTCTTCTTACTGCACAACTTGTTGCGGTTTTAAGGGCCGTCATTTTTGTTGGCTTGGGTGTATTGCGACAAAATCCGTTTTGGTGTCGGATAGGTTAAAATGTCCGTAACAAATGGCACCCGAGAACTTGAAGTCTATGGTCTTTACTGGCAGAATAAGGGAGAGCCAGCTCCACCTCTTTCTGTCACGACACCTTCTGTGAAAGTCATTGTAGCCAGTTCGCCGGTGGCTTGCGACAGTAAATTATGGTCATTGAATTAGACAAAACTTAACCAAGAGCTTTGATCACCGCTTGTCTGTGCGACAAAAAAAGAAACTATAAGGAGGATGGTGAAGAGCAGCTAAAAGGTGAATTTTACATTGAGTGCCGCGAAACAAACCCGCGAAACTTGCCATCATTACAAAACAAACATTTTTTTTTATTTTTTTTTTTTTTAAATGTGTATTTGTTTTGAAAAAAAAACAAGCTTACTGCTACCATTATGGCAGCTTAATCAGGTTGTACATTTAGGGGGAAAAACAAACAAATTTTCACGATGTGAAAATAATATATACAGGAAACTATCTTACAAATTTTATACATATTTACATATTACAAATTAACTGTTAACAAAAGGTGGCACCTTTTGAGTCTTCTCTTTTTTGGCTTATTAATAAGACGTCTGGCTAGAGCGTTTGGGTGAGCAGGAAGGCGTTGCAGATGTTTTGTTGCGTGTTGTTGCATGACATCACCCACTTTAGGAACCCTTAGATCCCTTTCAATGTCCTTATTGCGTATGTACCAGGGAGCATTACTTATTTTCCTTAGAATTTTAGATTGTACAATTCTTATTTTACTAAGATTGCTTTTTGCAGCAATTCCGTAAACTTGGAGTGCATATTTCCATATAGGGCTTAGTATGGACTGATAAATCGCAACTTTGCTACGCAGAGGTAGTTTGTTCCTGGGTGCAAGCAGCCACGCCATATTTTCTGCCTTTGACTTAACCGACCTTTGAACCATAGTTTTATGGGTTTTGAAGTTGTAACGAACCATGGTTCCCACGGTTCGTCACAAGGACGACGCAGCCAACGCTACTCCCAGGTGCAGACAGCAACAAGCAACGGAACTAAACACCTACCAAAAGACAGGAGACCTGCTTACGAGATAAACACCCGAAATAATATTAAATCAATTAATATTCTGGACAAAATGACATTCCTTTCCCACGGTACCGGTGAACAGCGATCACCTTACCTGGTGATTGGACACTGTCTAGAGGGCTGATGGTTAGGTAACCCTCTGTTACCGACCAATCGGTCGCTTTGTTTTATGTAACATTTCGTTTGGTGATTAAAAGATGAAGAACAATTTTTTTTTGTTTTATATTTGAAAAGGAAACATTTTATTTCATTTCACAACAGTAATGAATTCATTTCGATTACAAAAATGAAGTGTAATTTAGTTGAACTTCTCTAAGTAAATGAAAGTGAATCCAAAGTAAAAACTGAATCGAAGCGTTATGCGTGTTCGAAAATTATCCGTTTCATTGAAGTGCTCTTTGGTAAACCACATTTTTTGTTTTTTGGTTTGACGTTAACACAAACAATCACTTCATTTGAATGTAATTTGTTCAGCAACCAAATTAGGATATGAGCATTCGGTAGTCCACGCTTCTGCCATTCCACCGAGTACATATAACAACGTGTGTCACCAAAAACTCGATACTTTGCTGAAATACTCTGGCGATTATGTCATGGCGATCTTGCGGTTTTTGGACCGGTTCCAACTCACGTTCAATTTCCATCCACTTCGGATTGCATGTGAACGTAATAAATAAATCCTGAGTTCCATAACTTCGCACGTACGTCATAGCTTCTTGAACGTATTCGTGCATGTGGCGTGGGCTTCCGATATAAGATGATATGAGAATCGTCAGACGTCCAATATTCTGAACATCACCATCTGAATAAATAGCATCACGCAAGTGATAGCTTTGCCTGATTGAATCGGATGAACGCTAAACGTTCGGTATCGACTTTAACATACATGTCGACAGCGAATTGCTGGAATAGCCGACGGCACTTTAGAATGACATTGTCCTCATGTGTACGAATTATCATACGATACGCATCGTAAGATTAGATTTTTATTCGTTGATACGTCTGAAAATGCAAAATTAAATGAATTGTTAATGGAAACCAATAATAGCAATAACAGCAATAATAGCAATAATTATTGGGTGAATATTGTACCTGTAATTGGATCGACCATCTTCAACGTGATGTCGTATCCGTCTTGCCCTTGTCAATAAATTATTGGATATTGTAACGCATCGTACAAACGATGTGTCTCGTTTACACGATGCATGATATTGCTTCTTCGCTGAACGACAATGTCTCGCGATTTAGTTGGATCGCCAACAATAATTGCAGCAACATCATTAACGGTGGCTGCATTGAATCTTCGCACATGTTCACCTGTTGGGGTACAATCCGTTCTTATGACAAATTTGTGCGTATCCGATGGCATTCGTTCCAATGCTGTTTTGAACATATTAACCACAGCATTATTAGCGTGAAAAAATGCTTGCAACTGTTCAATAATTCGTCTCTTTAACTGTTGTGTTCCCTGTATATTGCACCGCACATTCAGCTGATCCATCATCGACGAAATGAAATATATTTGCAGAAATTGATGCGGTTCATCTGGTGTTGGCACCATTGAACCATGCAAATGATATATTTGTCCTTGTATCTGTAATTGCAAACAATCATTTGTTGAAGAATACGGTGTAACTTCTGATCGTGTGATGGTGTAGTGTGGTGTATATGTAGTCTTTTGAATTTTAACGCATTGCAATATCGGCATATAGTCGTCATTGAATCCTGCTCTTACATTCCTCCGTCCTCCGAATTTTCTACGTATATGCTTCACGCTTCATATCTCCAATCTGTTTCGTCCCAACTAAATGATTCCGATCGTCTTATTGTCCTAGGGGATTTCAACCTACCAAATATTTCCTGGTCTCCTTCTACCGATTCTAACCTGATGTTTCCATCTATTCAGCATGATTTCGTGGATTCTCTGTCCGATTCATCGTTGGGTCAGGTAAATGCTATACGCAACAATATGGGCAGGTTTTTAGACCTCGTTTTTACAACAGACACATCGAGTACTCTGGTCTGCAGAGGATCTCCGTTATCCTTCCCTGAGGACCCTTACCATCCTACACTAGATACTCTTGTTCAGTTGCCTTCCCTTGGTCCTATCAAATCACCATTTAAGCCATCTTCTATCTATTGTTTTAGGAAGGCCGATTTCATCAGTTTGAATTTGGCACTTTCTCAGATTGACTGGTCATTCCTTGACGACTTTCGGGAGATTGAACCTGCCACTGAAGCATTCTATTCCACTACTTTCTCCATCTTCAATTCGTTAGTCCCTTTAGCTTCACCATCCAGAAATCAATCTGGCCCCATTTGGTTTACTCCTCAGTTAATTAACCTACGTAATGTAAAATCTCTTCTATACAAAAAATTTAAACAGTCTGGTTCGCAATCTGATTTCTCTAGGTATTCCGTTGCAAAATCAAAATTTTCTTTATTTAATACATCATGCTATAATAATTACTTGACAAAATGCAAAATTAACTTTAAACGCGATCCCAAACAATTTTATAGGTTTGTCAACTCCAAACGTTGCTCCTCCCAACTTCCTTCTACCTTTTCCTATAATAGCAGGTACGCGGATAATGATTGCGACATTTCTAACCTATTTGCTTCTTTTTTCAACTTTGCTACCTTTTACCTACTAGTAATCATTCATCTATCATTACCTCATCTACCGATAACCCATATCCTATTCCCCTTAGTAGCTCCAACTGTATCTATCCCCCCTTCATCGATTATAATGCCCTTTTGGCAGGTTTAAAATCCTGTAAATCTTCGTTTTCTACTGGCCCTGACTTGGTTCCCAGTGCTGTTCTTAAACTTTGTGCAGACTCTCTTTGTTGTCCCCTCTTAAAACTGTTTAACTTGTCTCTGGCGTTAGGTGATTTTCCCTCGGCCTGGAAGGAATCGTATATCGTCCCAATCCATAAAAAGGGGTCTAAATCTGATATTTCTAATTACCGGGCAATTTCCATCTTATCAGCTATTCCAAAGCTCTTTGAAAAAATTATTACTTCCCAGCTCCAACACTTTTGTTGTTCCTTGTTTTCCGTTTCTCAGCACGGATTTGTTAAACGTCGATCAATATCTACTAACCTACTCGAGTTCTCATCCTTCGTTACTGCGGGCTTTGCTAAGCAGTGCCAAACTGACGTAGTGTACACAGATTTCAGTAAAGCTTTCGACTCAGTTAGTCATACTCTCCTCATCCACAAGCTATCACTCCTCGGGTTTCCTAATAAACTTATTCTCTGGATTAGTGCCTACTTAAGCAACCGTACTCAGCGTGTCCGCTTTAATTCGTCTCTGTCCAATCCGGTTTATGTGTCGTCTGGTGTACCTCAAGGAAGCCATCTAGGTCCCCTGTTGTTTAACTTATTTATTAATGATCTTCCTCAAGTTCTAACTCATTCTCGAGTCATCATGTATGCAGATGATGTGAAGCTTTGTTTTTCCTATAGTGATCCCGTATCCCCGTTATTCCTCCAGACCGATTTGGACGCCCTCAACAATTGGTGCTTGCTAAACACTCTTCCGCTTAACATATCTAAATGTAACATCATGACATTTTATCGCAGCAAGCCTTACCTTTTTGACTATACTATCCGTAACATTTCCTTAAATCGCCTGTTCAAGGTTACTGACCTGGGCATTGTCTTTGTACCTAATTTGTGTTATAACATCCATATATCTGTGATTGCGAATAAAGCCAGGGGAGTCCTTGGTTTCATTAAAAGATGGTCTAAGGAATTCACTGACCCTTACACAACTAAACTACTTTATGTTTCTCTTGTCCGGCCAATTTTAGAATATGGTTCCTGTGTTTGGTCTCCTCAGTACCAAAAATATAAGAACATGCTCGAGTCCGTTCAAAAACAATTCCTCATTTTTGCACTTCGTGGACTTAATTGGGATCCCTATAGACATCTTCCCTCTTATGAGAGCAGGCTGCGTCTCATCGATATCCATTCTCTCGAAAGTAGACGGATTTGCCATGGAGTTACATTTCTCCACAAACTACTCTCAGGTGAGGTCGATTCCATTGCCCTCACAAGCCTTATTAGTATTGCTGTTCCGTCCCGCCCGACTAGGCATTACTTTCCTCTCCATCTACAACTCTGTCTCTCTAATTACTCTGACCATGAATCTTTTCGTAGCCTTTGCCGTAACTATAACACGTATTTTCATCTGTTTTCCTTTGACACTAGTACCTATAAGCTCAAATCCTTGTTAATGAATAATTTAATTGTAAGTCACTCGTAGTTTTATTACAATATTGGTTTTACCCTGACCACAACTTGGCTGTGAGTTGGACCATAGCGGCCGCTTGGGCCAATAAATCAGTCCCACCGGGTCAGGGTAATAGCCATATTAAATGTTTTTTCGTGTCATTAGTTTAACTGCACATTGTTGAACCTTAAAAATAAACAATAAACAATAAACAATTGGTCCAACATCTAAATTCATCATCACTGTAGTTCGCAGTGGGATCATATTGGAATGCCAAGCGATTGTATGATGCCAATGATCTTCTTGTCCTCACGCGCTGTCCCAATCGGGAATTTTCTTTTATTATATTTTGTCTTTCTTCGCTTAAGTTCTGTGAATACACTTGTTGCTGGCTTGCATGTCTTGTGCGGCGGCCGATGTTCGCACGTCGTCCTTTAGGCATTTTGGACTGTGGACAGAGTGGTGAATTTACACAGTTCAACTTACCACCTTAAAGACAAATAAAATTTTCACGATACACGTGATTGATTTGATGGTTTCCAATTGAAATGTGTGGAAACGAATAACTTTTTCTTTTAATTTCGTTTTCACAGTGAGCACAATACCGGTTTGTCACATGAAATTAACTGAGCAGAGAACAATGAGTAGCTGTCAAACAATGTATCACGCACCGGCGCCTACTTAAAATATTGGTTTGTAGTACATGCTATGTATCAGAGATGGCGCTGTATTGTTGTATATAGTAGATAATACAAATACATTTTCCCGCTTTTCTGTTGAAATTTTTCGTGAATTTTCTTTGCTATAAACCTCACGGAGCCCAAGACCTTTCCAACGAATGCAAAACCGTGGAAATCGGTTCGTGCGTTCTGGAGTTATAGCTTCAGGAAGGAAACCCGACCCTATTTTTATATAGTAGAGAGATTTAGATTGTCATTACCATTAAGAACTTATGTAAGGTAGCCGTGGGAAAGATCGATGGCTGCCTTTATCCATAAAAGGCACTGCCTGCCATGGAAGCAGGGCAGTCGGTCAGCAGTCAACACACCCAACGTAACCTCGCGGAACCTAAAAATTACATCTAACACGACTCAAAGCAAAGAGAATAAAGAACCATACTAAAACCAAAAAAAAACCCAAGTGTTGTGTCTGGGCATTCTATTTCAGCAGTTGGCAGAGTTGCTGATCCACCTATAAGATCCTAGAAAATCATAAATTGTCTTGTGATTTGGGACCCTGGACAGGACGGATGCATACCTCAGCCTTGAAAAGGACCTTACAAAGTTAAGTTCCCTATCCAATATGATACCTAGATATCTATATGCCCTCTTGTGTGAGAGGGTAGTGCCCAGCATCGTTATGCCACTGCAGGATTGTGTCCTTTTAGTGAATGTGACGTTTGCGCATTTGTTGCTGTTTATGCCTATGTTCCATTTAGAAGCCCATTTCTCAAATCTGCGCACGTATTGCTGCAAAGCTTCGGTTGCTAGATTAATGTTTGGACTTCTAGTCATCACTTCAGTGTCATCAGCGTAGGTTGCTATCAGCACATTGTCGTCCTCCTTGTTGTACGCCTGCGCTAATTGGGCGTTTTGAGGACTTCACTCCGTCAACAACCACTCTAAAGCTTCTGTCTTTAAGGAAGCTATTTATTAGCGTGTAGAGTTGTGGTGTTAAAATGAACTTCAACTTAAAGAGCAGGCCATCATGCCGTACCCTATCAAAAGCTTGCTGTATGTCCATGAACACCGCAACTGCGTACATCTTTTGCTCCATTTCGTCCAGGGCGAAGTTGACCACACGGTGTAGTTGTTCAGAAGTACCATGGCCTTGTCGAAATCCAAACTGCTATTTCGGAATTGTTTGAACCACAGATTCAAGTTTTAAGATCCGGTTTAGTATCACCCTTTCCAATATCTTCCCCATCGCTGAGAGGAGACTAATTGGCCTATATCCATCGACTTCCGTGTGTTTTTTTGCTGGCTTTGGCACCATTGTAATTAACGCAGTCTTCCAGCTGTTTGGGAAGTGACCTATCCTAAGTATGCTGTTAAGGATCAGAACTAAGAACAGCAGGGCTCTTTTAGGCAGTAGCTTTAGTGTTCTGTTGTCCAGAAGGTCCTCACCAGGGGATTTTTTGGCTTTTAGATCCTTGATTTGCTGTACCACTTCTTGCAGTGTAACCGGGTTTGCTGGCAGGGACATTTGAAAAGGGAGCTCCAATCGTAACTCAACAGCCCTTCGTGTAACGGCTGACGTTAAGCTAAATGATTTAAATCTTTCCTCTAAACTATCTGCAAAAGCTTCCGCCTTCTGTGCACTGGAGTAACACCAGCCACCTGTCTGATCTTTAATTGGAGCCTTCAGGACATCTTCCGACTAAACTTAGACCTTAATGTCAAAACATATGTATGTACATATATAAAACGAGAAGGAACGTGTGAGTCGCTTCTAGTCACGACTCTACTTTTATAACCATACTCAGTCAGTATATAAATTTGTGAGCTTATGATTGAAATTGTAATAGAATCTTTAAATATTTTAAATTTTTGCTACATCTGTTAACTACATCTACATTTAAAATATAGATTATACATCTAGAACAAATATTCTATATCTACCATTTATATTCTACATCTCCTACGCGAGGGTGCGTTCGCGCATTGCACAGGGCAGAGTGTGTCGAGCGAGAAAGAGAAGGAATAACGTCAGCATCGCCAGAGAAGGTGGGGGAAGCAACTGAAAATTAATTTCTTCATTCTGGCTATAATATCGACCGGATCTGTACCAGTTTTGGCAATCTGGTAGATATGGTCATTCTCTAAGATACAGCGTTTTTAGTTCTATTCTATCTTTAAAATTGTGTATGCCACAGATTTTCGTCCTATGTGAAGGCGGAAGTCTGGAAACAAAATTTGGTGTCTCCAGCTTTTATAGTCTCTGAGAACTAGGCGTCAAACAAGACGGACAGACGGACGGACAGACAGACATGCGTCTATCGACTCTGCTATTGATGCTGATCAAGAATATATATACCTTATGGGGTCGGAAACGTTTCCATCTCTGCGTTACAATAATCAACTTTTACTTTTACGGGTATAAAAAGTGTGAAAAATATGCATGCATAATTAGGTTATCATTTTGTATGGGCAAAAATGAAAATGAAAGGAGCCCCGAGAAAGCGAAGTCTGCGGTTTCCAAGGGCCGGGCAGTGACTTAAAAGTGGGGGACTGACGATCTGCCAGTGTGCCGTAATGGCTCGGGTAACTGCCGAACATTTTACCCTGTTGAATCTATTTAGCTCTGCCAATGGAATGGCTACCCTGTCCCTCTCCGCTATGAGAGGTGCGGTAGTGCCCTGCCTGGCCATCTTGTCGACGGTATCATTCCCCTAGATATCCTTATGTCCGGGAACCCAATTGAGGACCAAAATCAACTGCTCTGCGGTCTGATTAAGGGACCTGCGGCAGCAGGTTTGTGACCGAGTGGCAGCGCAGTGCCATTTGTGTGCTGTTGGGCGCAGAAACACGTGATTTTTACATGGTGCTTTTGGGCGCGATTTTTGTGTGTTGTTATTCGCAAAAAATATGGCAGCACATTATTTAAGCTCGTTTTTATCCTCGGTATATTTACGGTATATTATAAAAGGAGAAGGTATATTTTAGTATATCCTTGAGGGTCAGGCGGTATATTTATAAAAATATACATTAGCCCATTGTCGACCAGGGGTATTTCGATTTACGCAAAAATATTCTGAAGATACGAATATTTGTTTGTAATAAAAGTGGAAGGATGGATCTACAAAAAGAATATACAAAATAGTGTTATTTTCCGCGGGCTAACTGAATGATTTTTCACTGTTTAAATAGAGGGGGTTAAGTGGGTTAAGCTTTCATCGCTTCTTCGGTATATTTACGGTATATTTGGAAAATGATGATGTATACATTTTTTGGTATGTTTATCGATAAGCCCATTGTATCAACATCGACCTGGCTTTGCGTTTTCAATGATTGATAATGGCATAAACATATATTTAATACATGAACCGGAACCTGCGGAGGGGGTTGGAGAGCTGAAATAGATGACGTCGGTCCGTAATCCGCAGCCGCATTGATTGTACCTTAACCATATCGCCTTCCAGCGTGGACCAACCAGCGACAGCAGCTACAAAAACGCGGCGCCGCCATTGAAAGAAAAAGCGTGTGTTCTAAACAAAAACGTTTCGAGGCCACCGACAAATTGATGCAAGTATGTCACTGACGACGCCGACTGCAGCAGCGGCAGCAGTGTCACGAGGTGACGTAGGAGCAGGAGGAGGATCAGCAGCACTTGGAGGCCTTAGCAGGGAGCGGGAGCCGCAGCATCACATAAGGGCAATCGATGAATGGCAAGATGTGGACAGGAGCAGTCTGGAGCCGGGCGAGGTGGTAACCCCGCCCCACCTTAACCACGACGGCGCTAGTAGTCCCGCGCTGAAGAAAGTGCTGATCAAGGATGCGAAGAGCAAGGCATTGCGCAAGCTGGCACAAATCGATACGGATGGCTGCAAGGTGCGAGCTCTCCTGGAGCGCGATGCGGTCAGGCACAAGGAGGCGAAGGGCGGAACGACGTCGCGGGTTCTGGAAAATGGCACTACTCGTGCGCCCTCCGAGGATCCGGATGACAGCGAAGGTTTGTACTCGGACACGGACTCGTCGGGCGAGGAGCAGAGGAACGTGGAGGATGTGCAGCAGGCCAGGAAGGAGAAGCAAGCCGAGGCAGCGGCTGCAGCCATGCCCCAGGCTGCCCCGCCTGTAGGCCCACCATTTCTCGGCCCCAATCCGCTGCGGTTTCACATGCGACCGCCATTCTGTGAGTTTCCACGCATCTGATTTATGCCGCGGATGCCGCGAGGTGGATTACGCATGCGCCCGCCCTTCTTCAATGCGGCGCTGCCGCATGACGCGTGTTACCGAACCGAATCGCGAACATGCACGAAAGATAAGGGTTAGACTAATATTTGAGGAAAACTAGAGCTAAACACAACTAAAAGAGCTAAACATGCAAAGATACATTACAAAATAGTACTTATTACGGGAATGGTATGATAGTATTAGTGATTTAAGAAGAGGAAGAGGAAGAGAATTAGTTGTGGATATTATATGGTAGAGAGAATTGTACTCCGAGCATAAGATCCTAATCGGTTCATGCAAGGAATAATTCGATATACCAAATGGAAGGAACAAAGGAATAAGTTTCTATTGGATCTAATAGGAATCGTAAAGTTTATGCGGCTCAACAAGTCAGGGCTATCTACGTCAGGTTAAAATCTACGAGGGTAAGATGGCAGTCTCACACTTACCCCCGCAGAGCAATAAGTTTTCTGGACTGATTTAATACGGTTCTGGTGTACTTTGTACCATACACAAAAGCCTGTGGAATATCTACGATTCTGCTTTGGTTTAAATTTTAAATTACATTCAGTTGCTGAGCGTTCATTAACTTGAAACCAATGAACTTAATTCTGGTTCCTCGATAACTCTGGGAACTAGTATCTGATTCCGACGATGCGTCGATGCCAGATCGCGTTTGGCTGGGATCGCCACATCTACTCCCCCAGTGACTTCGTCGGGTAGAAAAGGAAACGCTTATGGTTCTGGGGATGATGATGGAGTCGGTATTGGCCTTCAGTTCCTCTCCTGTAGCTCTGCATTCACTCTTGGAGTGTCGTCGTTTGCAAGAAATGCGGGTTTTAGCAGATCCACTGAAATTCACCTCGACTATAAAGATTTTGTTCTCTACACGGCGAACAAGCCTGAAGGGACCCGTGTATGGCTCCCGCGGTTTCATGACAGAGGCTACAAGTTTGAATATGTGAGTGAAGTCTTGTAAGCTCTTGGATAAGAAAATATGGGGCTTCCTGTGGTGAACTGTGGGGTGATGGCTTGATGGCACGAATTTGCTGCCGGAACTTTTCAATGAACCGATGCTGGGCCATAGGGAAGTCAAAGAGTTTTGCCAAAGAGCATTTCTGCAGGTGACGCTAAAGGAACTGTTTCTGCTGTCAGATTGGCCAGTAGCACAGCTAGAGGCCATCTACTATAGCGATCGATGATAGTGAGGCAGTAACGCAGGTTGTTGACACGTGATCAAACCGATGGTCTGGGCCTTTAATGTGATCGACAGCACCGCGAGTGTGTCGGTGAATTTTCGACCGCTGTCATGAAACACATTGACGTGACCAAGCTGTGGCGTCCCGGAACATGTGTTTTCCTCACCAGGCGTGTGCACGAATTCTGTCGAAAATTGGGAAATTAAGTCAAGCTGTCGCAGTTGACGTGGTGATGCCTTTGATGCTCTCAGTGAAAAAGCGTATATAAGTGGCTTGTGATCGGTTTGAATGACGAAACGTCGAAGAAAAGTATAGCTGGGAAAACGGCTAATAGTTCACGATTATATGTACTGTAGTTCTCAGCTTGCGGGAGAAAAATGAAACAGGCCGGCATACATTGTTTTCAAACTGCTCAACAGCAGCTCCAATTGCTATGTCCGAGGCGTGTGTTTTAACCAGAGCTCGAAAAATATGCTCAACCAATTTTTTGTATGCTGTCTGCTCGCGGAAAAGACAGAGAAAAAGTCAGACGTGCTCTCTCTCTCTGAACAGAACAGAAATAAAAACAAATGAGGCACGCGCGCAACACAAACACACACATACATTCGCAAAAGACACTTTCGACTCAACGTAGTGTCTCAAGTGAATGAATGCATAAGGAGAGCGACAAGACACTCTCGTTGGTTGAGCAAAGAGCGAAGAGTAAAAAAAGCTGATGTGTCTTTTCGATTCCGTTTTTAATCGTGTTCGCTAACAACCGGTTTTTTTTATGACTGGTTGCAAAAAGGCACCATTTCTTGCGAGCTCTGGTTTTTACCACTAGGTGGGCTGAGATTGCAAGGAATGTTGCTTGCGTGACCGAATCTATATTTCGTTTGCACTTCTGGAACGCTTCATTAGCTTCTTGAGATCAGTTTATTTCTCGCTTATCATTTTTAGTTGCGCCTATTAAATATTCCGTTAGTGGGGCTTGAGTTTCTGCTGGTCCAGGAATTAAACGCTTATAATAATTGATTATGCCTAGAAACCTTCGCAAATCCATGATTGTTTTTGGTTTAGGGAATTCTCGAAGAATTTTTGTGCGATCCTTTTTAGTTAATAGTGTAGCCTAGAAAAACAACCTCGTTTTTCCGATATGACACTTCTGCAGGTTAATGCTTAACCTGTTCTTGCGTAGAATTTCGAATATGGCCGCAAGGTGCTGCAGGTGTTCCTCGTGAGATCTTGAGTACACGATGATATCGTCAATGTAGCCAACGAAGGGAAGGCCACGTAGGAAGTTGTCCATATGACGCTGGAAAGTTTGCGCTGCATTACATAAGCCCGGAGTCATCCCAATAAATTCGAACAGTCCGAATGGACCAAAAACAGCAGTTTTTGGAACATCTTCAGGAGCGAGAGGAATCTGGTGATAAACACGCACTAAGTCGATTTTTGAAAAACTTTGCATCCGTACAAGCGCTGAATAATGTCTTCACAGTGAGGTACAAAGTAGCGGTCTGGAATGGTACGGGAATTGAGTTTCCGATAATCGCCAGTAGTTCGCCACCCGTTCGGCTTTTTAGGAACAAGATGAATGAGACTGGCCCACCACTGACTGCTTAAGGGTCGAATTGCAGCAGAAGGTTCAGTCACGGGTTATCTCGATGAAACGTGTAAGTAGATTTAAATATGATCGACTTATTCCGCTTGAATGCTGAGAATTAATTGTTGAAACTTGTACAGCTTTGCTTCATTAAGTTGTCCTTGCGCAGACATGTGAGCGGGATCTATGAGTCGCTGGCCTTTGTGATCAATAAGCAAGCCGAAGTGAGTAAAAACGAGAAGGAACGTGAGTCGCTTCTAGTCGCGACTCTACTTTTATACCCGTACTCAGTCAGTATATAAATTTATGAGATTATGATTAAAATTAAAAAAAAAATTTTTTTTACATTTTACATTTTTGCTACATTTGTTAACTACATCTACATGTAAAATGTAGATAATACATCTAGAACAAATATTCTACATCTACCATTTAGATTCTACATCTCCTCCGCTAGGGGTTGCTCGCGCATTGCACAGGGCAGAGTGTGTGCGAGCGAGGCAGAGAATGAATAGCGTCAGCATCGCCAGAGGAGGTGGGGGAAGCAACTGAAAATTAATTTCTTTATTCTGGCTATAATAATGATCCGATCTAGTTCAGATTCGCCAATCTGATAGATATGGTGGTCATTCTCTACGATACTGCGTTTTTAGTTTTATCGTATCTTCAAAATTGTGGATGCCACAGATTTTCGTCCTTTGTGAAGGCGGAAGGGGGCGGGGCAAAATTTTGAAATACACTTGTAACAGTGTGATGTCACATGAGTCTGGAAACAAAATTTGGTTGCTCTAGCTTTTATAGTCTCTGAGATCCAGGCGCTCATCGGGACGGACAGACGGACAGACGGACAGTCGGACAGACGGACAGACGGACAGACGGACGGACAGACAGACATGGCTCTATCGACTCGGCTATTGATACTGATCAAGAATATATACTTTATGGGGTCGGAAAATTTTCCTTCTCTGCGTTACACACATCCACTTTTACCACAAATACAGTATACCCCTTAACTCTTTTTGAGTACGGGTATAAAATCAGCTCCGATATTTGCTGACTGGACATTAGCAAGCTGTTTTTGCAGCAGCGCCAATGTGGCTTTCACGTCACCCATGTCACGTTTAGGTAGGGCAGAAGGCCCTGTTGTGGACCAGGTACTAGTTGTGACCCACCCCTCAAAAACTTGGACAGCAAGCAGATGCTACTAATCTGAGTATTGGGAGTCATATTCCATATTCGTTAACAATACGCAATTTTTGTGCTGTGACCATAATACAAAAAATGGGGGAAAAAAACTAGAAGTAAATTTTATTATTTTTTAAGTGCGAAAAAATTGATGTAAATTTTGTTCAAAAATTTTAGTGTTTCGTTTTCCTTGTAGTGTGGTCATTGTAGTTTGTGAATTATTTTCGTTAACAATACGCAATTTTTGTGCTGTGACCATAATACAAAGAATGGAGGAAAAAAAACTTTGAAGTAAATTTTACTATTTTTGAAGTGCGAAAAAATGGATGTAAATTTTGCCCAAAAATTTTAGTGTTTCGTTTTCCTTGTAGTTTGTGAATTATTTTCGTTTTTAACGAAAATAAATGCACATTTTTGTTTGTTTTTTGGAAAAATTGTCTGTTTTGACCGGTTAAGACACACGCCATGATAGCTGATTTTTTGTATTTAGTGCGTGTATTTGGTTACGAAACTGCATAATATCGTTGTTAATGGTAATGTTGTACAAAATAATATTATTTAAACCACTGTACATTAGTCAGAGCTTTGAGCTTGATATCGATTCTAGACAATGCAGCAGCGTCTGCACGGCAGCATGTGTACGTGTGACGTATACGATCTCATTTCACGCATACAATCACAGAATGCACATTCTGCACAGAATATATTCTGATATACATATATCAAACTGATTTAGATTATTGTGCTGGGTCATGAGCTTTTAGCTATTTCTCTCTCTCTCTGCCCTCTGTCTGACCAAAGCTGCTTGCAAAATGCTAGTTTCTGCCCAGAAAAAGCGTGGACGGAAAGCATCATTAGCCAAACCAGCAGCTAAGCGAAGCAAGGCTCTTTCGGACTATGATGAGGATTTCTGCATCATCTGTCTGCACCTACTGCCATTACATTAAATGCAATGAACGTAGTCGTCCGGTGCATTTAAAGTGCGCTTATATGCGTGCCAGCTACTTCACTTGCATGCACTGCGAATCTGATTACGATGATTATTGTTAAAAAGTATCATACTTCTTTTCCTTTATGCCAGTAGGCTTTTAAAGTAAATTAACTTGAAATTTCTCGTTTTTTGTGGTGCTTTTCTTTCATATTTGTTCATTTTAAGCGGATTTTTCAGGGTGGTCCACAACTAGGCCTATATTTATTTTTCTCAAAAAAAGGCCACTTTAATAAATTTTTGATAATATTTTTATGAATGAAGGAATCAATTTAGTTCTTCACTGATAGTTAGCTAATACGTCTAACTTTGAATTGGTACACATATGCTTGTATAATATCACTAAGCAAACAACACATAGAGGCGTCAAATCGACCAAAAACTGCTTGCATAAAATTTTTGGACGATTGGCTCCCAAGCCTTTAGGTCGGGAGCCAATAGCTTCGGCAGGGCACTCGGCTCTCTCTGGGTTGAGCCGAGAGAGAGCGTCTGTGCAGCTGTGTCGAATGTAAACCGTGTGCGTGTGTAGCTATGCTTGTGTGTGTGTCGAAGGAAGGTTACCTTAAATAAGAAATTTTTAATTTTTTGGTTGCAGGTGGCCTGGGATTTCAATGTGTGCGTATAGACGTATTTTTACACATGATAGCTATCTCTGTATGTGTGTTCTCGGACTCTGACGCCGAGCAACGAAAATCTTTTTTATCATTTCTTTTTTGTTCGTTTTTATATACAAATATTTGTAAATAATAATAATAATTATAATAATAATATAATATATACATATGTACATGTGAACAAACGTATTTTGTTGTGTGTTTAAGACTTTAATATTTTTAACTTATTAGAACTCAGATTTCCAGACGCACCTAATAATTTTTCCGAAAGCCAAATACTATTCTTTCGAAGCAGAACTAGCAGAAAATAATTAAGAATATGTTTTCTATGTACACTGCAGACGTGTGTTTCAGAAAACCAATTGCTGTATCTCACATCGCTTTCAGTTTGTAAAATGCATTGGTTATAAATAATTTGCTTGATATTCCGCATATGGGGGTTTTTATTAAAGATATCATGGAATATATTGTAGAGTAGTTTCATTAAATTAAAAAAATCGTCCTGTGGGGCCTTAAGCTTTAAATTATTATTAATACTTTTAACATTTTTATTGAACAAAAATTGTTTTGAATTTTCGCTGTTGGTAGCCCCTCTACTTCTTATTAGATAGAAAAGGTTCTCCAATGCATCTTGATTCAGTCGAGACAAAATCAAGAAGTAAACATCTGTATTTTCATTCCATACGTCGTGTGCAAGCAATAGTATTGAATTCATAGAGAGAATAAGTCCATCAATACAATATACATTGCTGAGATAACGACACTTCTCAAAATACTCTCTCATTTCCATAATGTACTTTTCCACATTGTTATTCTTTTGTAGAGCTGACTTCATTGGGTTTTAATCACTTAGATTATTGCTGTTTAAGCAATCAAACATTTTATTTACCCTTTCGAAGAAAATAGCAGTTGAAAATGCTACATCCCTGCAATCATCGAAATTGCCACTTTCAATTAATGTTTTGATTGCAGAGGATACCGTGTGGCTAAATACTTGTGTAGTATATTTCACTTTCATCTTTTCAAATGAATTGGGGCTTATGTGCTTACGTGTTAATTTTTGACATAGTCTAGTAGACGAGTTATTAGTATCTATTTCAAACAGTTTTTCAACTATTTTCCATGATACTGGTCCATCAGGTGTTTCGATACAATTTTGCATTAAGATATTTCATAATGATTTTATAATATGTGGGACATCGTAGATGGCAATCATTTTATGATCATCGACTTTAAAATATGGATTTTTCAAGTTCACCCTAAATTTTTTTAAGGCGCCGCGGTTATTTGATCCTTGGTCACATACAATTGCTCTAATATTAAGCCCCAATTTATGAGCAGCTTTGATATTATTATCAATTTTTTCCTTTAACTTCAGAGAAGTCAGCCCAGTGGATGTTGCAAAGTAACTTAAAACATATTTCCAACTCACATAGAGCCCCCTGACCATGAATACAGAAATTTGCTTGCACAGTTGAGATGTTTTTTCCACACCATCATCCACAAACCCTTCCACTTCATATCGGTGTTAATTATAATGCAGGCCCTTTCTAATTGAGATTTCATCAAAAATTAAAACAGCATGCTTACTTTTTACATCCATTTTTGAAAAAATTGTAAGCAACGTGTTTGATAAACTCTCATTTAGGCCTGGGACCAAACATTTCACAGGAGCCCATCTACCCAAAGATGATTTAGACGGAAAATTTAACCCCAAATCATTTCGCATAAAATCATATGCCTTGGAAGAATAAAAATGTATGCTTTGAGCAATTATTTTTTCATCCTCTTGCCAGGAAGTTTTATTTTTAAGGAGCATTTCGCAAACCGAATTGGAATTTTTTAATATCATTTTATTCTTGTCTATCATTGTAAATATATTTTCCCGTTTACGTGACTCTTTCGAATATCGAAGCTTCTTGTATTTTTCGATCCTTAACGATGTTTGCAGCTTATGTACCTTCTTCCTATAAAATTGAATTCTCTTTTTTATACCTGTACTCAAAAAGAGTTAAGGGGTATATTGTATTTGTGGTAAAAGTGGATGTGTGTAACGCAGAGAAGGAAAATTTTCCGACCCCATAAAGTATATATATTCTTGATCAGTATCAATAGCCGAGTCGATACAGCCATGTCTGTCTGTCCGTCTGGCCGTCTGTCCGTCCTGATGAGCGCCTCGTTCTCAGAGACTATTAAAGCTAGAGCAACGAAATCACACTGTTACAAGTGTATTTCAAAATTTCGCCCCACCCCCTTCCGCCTTCACAAAGAACGAAAATCTGTGGCATCCACAATTTTAAACATACGATAAAACTAAAAACGCAGTATCGTAAAAAATGACCATATCTACCAGATTGCTAAATCTGGTACAGATCGGATTATTATTGTAGCCAGAATGAAGAAAGTAATTTTCAGTTGCTTCCCCCACCTCCTCTGGCGCTGCTGACGTTGTTCATTCTCTGTCTCGCTCGCACACACTCTGCCCTGTGCAATGCGCGAGCAACCCCTAGCGGAGGAGATGTAGATTCTAAATGGTAGATGTAGAATATTTGTTATAGTCGATTTGATGCCTCTATGTGTTGTTTGCTTAGTGATAATATGCAATTGGTCAAAAGTTATGAGGCAAAAACAAAACTATGTTCACAACCGGGCCCTCCCCTACATTAAGACAGTCGTCCGAAGCGTCCGCTGAGCGGCTAGAAACCGACCATTCAGCTGTATCTGGGCCGCGCGCAGTTACCATGACATACTGACCAGCTTCCTCTTCCATCAGATCGTCTGCAAGTGCGGTCTGTTTCTCAATGAAGTCTGAGCGGAGCACTTTAAGGCTTTGTTGTACATGCTGCGGTTGAAGTGACAGTCATCGAACTCGCAAAACATCACTGGATGCACGTCCTCCAGCAAGCATTTTCAATTGGCGTAGTAGCTGCGATGGCTTTTGCCCGTCTAGTAGGATTTCCATCATTGCTCTGTGTAGTTGGCGATCAGCAGACTCGGTGAAACGGTTAAAAATAGTCGGCTTTAATTGGTCGTATTTGTTGGACTCGGATGGCTCCATCACAACATCTGTTAGCTCAGACATAATCTCTGCATCAAGAGCGGCCAGTTGGTGGAAAAAGCGCGTGTTGTCGGAGGTAATGCTGTTGCATGAAAATTTTGCCTCAACCTGCAGAAATAATAATTGCGCATTACATATGCTTCCAAAACGGCGGCAGCGTGCAGGCGCCGACAGTCTCGACTGCTGCCATGTTGTTGTTGCGGCCCTGTATTTCACCAGAGTCTTGCGAAAGAGGTGCCTTTGAGCTAGCCCGTGCTTCTTCCATGTTTTTAATATTGTTTTGTATTGGCTATTGTTAATTACGGTCTCCTCAATGTAGAATATCTACGATTCTGCTTTTATTTATATGTTAAATTACATTCAGTTGCTGAGCGCATTCATTAACTTGGAACCAATTTTCCATTTTTTGGAATTAAGTTGTAATATATTTGCACAACACCATGACTGAAAGTTTATGAGTTTAACATCATCCACAAGTAATATTTATACGTATTTCGTGCAATGACTTAACGACGCACAGTGGGGCCTTTGGCCATTTCAGCTTGCTAAATTAATAACTTCCGAACGAATCAAGTTATCTTCATGAAATAAATTGCGTTTAAAAGAAAAAACTTTCAGAATTTTGTCTTTAAAAGTACATGGTGCTACACAATATCGAGAAGCTTTACAATAAATAGCCAAAGTTGAACTTAGTTACCAGTGCATATTTTCCTATGCAAAATGATCAATTCCAAGTTTTTCGGATCGATAAAGAATTTGTAATGGCCTATTATACTATAAAAAGTTATTTTAAATTTAATTTTTAACTTAAACAGAATTTAAAAGAAAAGAAAAAAAAATTTTTTTTAATTGGTTTTTTTTGGTTTACTATAAAACATGCATCTATTTCAGATGGATCGTAAGGAATATCTAATAATCCTAACATTTCTGAAGAATAAATACTTTATAATTCTTTTAAGGATTTTACATGTCTAATAGATGAAATAAATGGATCTGAAGAGGCTGCCAACATGATCTATTAAAATTTAACCGTGTGTCCAAATTTTATGAAGCGTTGGAGTAAGCTTCTTTTCTGGATACTTTTCAAATAACAACTCTGCAGTCTTCGAGGCATATTCGCCAAATTTTCGGGTTTAAATTTTGCCCTTGCAGTTCAAAATATTCAAAATTACAGCCAATCTTTGGATAATGCCTTCATCCACTCCAGTTATTTTTGCTGTAATTTCGTGTTCCTTAAAGAATTTCCGGGATGAGTTTCCATCGTTTTTGTTTTGGGGAAGTCGCAAAGAATTCGTCTTGAATCATTTTTTTCCTGTGTTTATGTTTCTCTTTGGCTGGCATGCTATCGTCAAAAGATTCTTCCGTTCGCGGGATGGTACATGCAAGTTTTAAAATAAACTCCATACATCTTATACTTGAATGCAATGGGGAAATGCCATATTCCGAATTTTCCTCTTCAATTAAGGAATCATCAAAAAAATGACTACAATATATATACATATGCATATACCACCCTTTGGCAAAATAAAAAGCAGGTTAAAAAACTTGGTCAAATTCAGGTCAAATATAACGGCCATCCTGCATATGCAATGCTAAAAAAACTTTTGAAAAAGGTAGGTCCTTCAAACCTACCTTCAAATGGATTAATAGCTAACAATATAATTTAGATAGAGAAAACTTAAAAATGGTTAAATTATTGAGTTTACCTGAGTATATAGTTTCATTAGTACATAAATACCTGATTTTTTTTGTTTTTCAACTTTGACCTGAATTTAGAAAAAAGTAAATTTTTGTATTCCCGAAATATTTTGTACACGGGCTTTTTGCATATTTCTTTACCTAAATCAATATTTGGATTTTGTATGGGAATTTGAGCTGCGACAGCCCATTTTTGGCCGTTTTTCGTGCGAGGTAGCGTCACTGTTATCGATGTAGAAGCCAAAAAACCCAAAGGTTGGACCTTTGATTTGAGTAAAGAAATATGCAAAGATCCCGTATACAAAATATTTCGGAAAAGCAAAAATGTAGTTTTTTTTAACAAAATGATACCTCACACAGTTCAATTTTTATTCTACCTGAAATATGCAGTATGTCACTAAAAGTTGAATATATTGTTGCACACGGAAATAATTTTCAACTTTGATTGCTTATATCTCCTAAACTAAAAGTCCGATTCTTTTTAAACTTTATTTTTGAAAGCTTTGGAAAATACTCTATCGAATTCGTGTATTGGATTTATCCAAAGCGTTCAAAAATGCATTGACTTCTGCCACCTCTTTGCGGCTGAGGCCCCACTGTGCGACGGTGCAATATATTTAATAAAAATTTATACTAACCGATATGTTATTTAATTGAGTACATTAATGACACGAGACAGTACCACAAATACCTTCCACTCGCTTGACCAATAAAAGACTAACTTATTCTACCCCAGCCCGGCGACCACGAGCCCTCTGGCGCTGCAAAATCGTCCGATCCTACGATCAACAAAATGATATTCCTCCGCCCAGTGTGCAATTTGTTAGCACTCGTTAACTACTTTAAGTCCTTTAAGTCTTGACCGTCCTCGGTCGAACCAATGTTTTTCAATACGTCCTGATTGGCGACGGCTGTACCTTTCTGTTGCTTGCTCCGCAATCATTCCAATCATGATTACGCATAGGACCAAGCCTGTAGTTGTGGCCGACACGGGGCCAATGATCAGGCACGTTAGGACCTCGTCGATCCGTTGCAAATTTTCCTCATTCAGCTTTTGGAGATAGGGTAGACTCGGGAGGGGCTGGTGTCGGGTGATGTTGGTCTTTGCAGCAGTCTGCGAGTCTTTTCGGGGCTTTGTTACAGTTGGTATATCTGGTCTTGTTGACACGGGCGACTCGGTCGAAAGTCACCAAGTATGTACCAGTGACATTGTGTTCTGGGCCATCGTCGGCAGCCATGATGACATTAGCGTCGTCGATTATTAAGACGCCCTCGTCTACTTCCTCAATTGAGGGCAGGTCGTTGGGTTGCGTGCCACAGTGTGCCACGGCCCCTGAGTGCAGTTTTTGAGCGCAGCTGTTTGTTGGTGCCTCCTTGCAGAAAGCTAATGATGGGGCCCTCTGCACAACGCGACGGCAATGACCTTGCTGTCGCACACCGCTATAATGTTTTCGGTTAACTGGAGCATTATTCCCCTGTTGGCGACTGGAAAGATAGTTATTTTCTTACAAATAAACTTAGATCTAGGTATTTCAATAACAAAAACTATTAGTTCTGTAATAGCTAGAGCCCTTACATTTGCGATACCCAAAAGCTGGGTTGCGCTGATCTCGGTGGAACCCTTATTAAAAATCGCCTCCAAGTCGCTGCTATCGATAATGGCTGGATTTATAAGATTTATTCTTGCCAAAGTTGCGGCGATCATTATGTTCTGGAGTTCAAGCGTCAAGATTCTATTTCGAGTCAACAGTGTCTCATAAAGGTGAACAGAGTTGATTTCCTCTTTCTTATTTACCTTTCACAGCTGGTTAACTGTTTTGGTAAGGGGGTATTAATCTGTGTCTGGGTTTTAGAGCTAATACATATCTGTCAATTGTTCGCGTTTACTAGATTCATACTCGATCTGTCGGGTCTGTGGTCGGTCGTCGAAATCTGGTGTACCTGCAATAACTTTCAAGGTTTCCTTAGAATATTTAAACTCCTAGCCTGCCTGTGCTGAACTCTCAAAGCATCGGTTAGCGTCCGCAGGTGTCTGTTTCCAATATTTTCCTCAAGTGCGTCTGAGGGAACAAGTCCGTCATTTCCGTGGTTTCTTGAATGTATCGTTCGTATTCTGATAGGTTTGTTGAGTGTCGTACGTAGAAGTGTGTTACTCCCAAACTGCTGTTCGTCCGTCAATTAAAGGAATGTTACGATCACAAAGATATATTGAAAGAGGGCCCTAGTAGAAATTAAAGGTAAAAACTTATAACTACAAACGTTCAAAGCCCATAAACTACGCTAATTAACTTTAAATTTTCACTTCAGGTCCTTATGGACCACCGTCCTTTCATGAGAACAGTAGTACCCAAATCTGCCTGTTCTCGACGCACAAGCTCACGGCTTGTCACCCAATCTGCAGGATTGGCGGTTTGACATCAGCGATAGTGTGGGAAGAAATTTGTTATACCAAAGAAAATATTTAAAAATTATCAACGGCCGTTAAAAACAATTTCCCCGCCGTCGAGCAAATATCTATATGTACCATTTCAACTACCCGTGGGGGTGTATCGGTGTGGTCCCGAGTTCCTGCTTTTTTGGATGCCTGTCATACTTGGATTTGGCACATATCCGACAGTCGGCAACCACTTCCGCTGCTATCTTTCCCATTTTGGGGAAGTAATAGCCGCGGAGCACTTGTTTCACATTTTCTTGGGCTGCTCTGTGCGCCCTATTATGCTCAGTGGTTATTATTTCTGTTTTTTCGTCTTCATTAGTGATGTTACTGACCATGGTTTTGCACGCCAAAAATTTGGTAGCTGGAAAAGCTTCGACCAGGTTGTTTTGCAGAAAGGCCAATACTGGTAAATTACAATGTATAGCATTGACCAGTTCTGGTTTTATAACTTCTTTAACCGCCTCAAGCAGCCTCTCCCGCATGACGAAATTGAGGATGTGTCTAGTTTTCTCTTGGAACAAGACAATGAGTTGTTTTGGTGAGGAATCTGCCTCTTCCAGGACTATCTGGTCCCTGAAGCAGTTAAGGGGTTTATCAGTGGTCTCGATAGTGTGGGGGAGAGAGACCTCATTGTAGTTTCCGCGTGCGACCAGATGGCACTTTCCAAGGCGTTGAGACTTTGCCGCGAGAGCGCATCTGCGACATGGTTGTCTCTGCCTGTTTTGTAAAGGACTCTCGTCCCAGACTCTTCGATTCGCGCTTTCCAGCGCTTTATCTTGGAGTGGGGGTTCTCGTCCGAGATGAGAGAAGCTGGTAGTCTGTGTAGATGTTTTTGTTGCTTTTGCCATAAAGGGAGGTTAAAGTCAGGGTAATGAACTATACCGTCTTCCGACGTCAAAATGTTTTTAAGCATATCGAAAGCTTATTCCTGTGTTTCGTCAAACTCTACGCAAATTGACCTTCAGTGTTGTTTGCTGACTTTGCCGTTCTCCCCTTTTAGTATGTTTGGTATGGGTCAAGCCCCAGGAAGGACATTACCTCAAAGAGAGTGGAGGGATGCCTGACATCCTGCATAGACTTGACCTCTCAAGCTTTTTCTGGTGCCTTCTGTAGACACAACAAACCCCAGAAATTCGACGCTTTCCTTGAAAAATTGCGATTTCTCCCTGGACACCCGCAAGTTTGCGACAAAGAGGCTTTCTAGAATTCTGTCAATGTCTTTCACATGTTCATCTTCACTTCTGGAGAAGTGCACAGCATATCTTTCTGATATGCTCACGCAGTACGTCATCTATGGCCCGTTGGAATATGCTTGATTCATATGCCCCCGTTTACAGAAAATAAGGTCTTGTGACGGCACTTCGGCCGGGGTATGCTCGCCGCACCGGGTCCACAAAAATTTGTTTGATCTCTGGATGTGGTAGCTGAAAGAAAAGGTCTCCTGGTTCAAGAATAAGGCGACAAGAGTAAGGTGGCAAAATTAGGTTGTACTATTTATTTATCTTAAGTTTACAGAGCTTATGGTATGTCGCTGGCTCGTACTCGAGGTCTTCCTTCAGGGTCTTCAGGGCCGCACGTGGCTACTCGCTGTGTGCAGGTCGTCTCGGGGATGCGGTATCTCTCGAAGGGGTATCGGTCCTGGAGGATAATGCGCTCCAAGGATAGATGCGTGGGGGCGGAGGAATATACGCTCCGTGAGAGATACGGGGTTGGAGGAAAATGCTCTCCGGAAGGGGGTACGTGGATGCGGAGGATAATGCGCTCCGTGAGAGACGAGGGTGACGGAGGATAATGCGCTCCGAGGATAAGAAGGGTTGCGGAGGATAATGCGCTCCGAGGAGAATAAGCGTTGCGGAGGATAATGCGCTCCGAGGATAAGAAGTGTTGCGGAGGATAATGCGCTCCGAGCAGAATACTCGTTGCGGAGGATAATGCGCTCCGATGAGAATAATCGTTGCGGAGGATAATGCGCTCCGAGGATAAGAAGTGTTGCGGAGGATAATGCGCTCCGATGAGAATAATCGTTGCGGAGGATAATGCGCTCCGAGGAGAATAATCGTTGCGGAGGATAATGCGCTCCGAGGAGAAGAAACGGTGCGGAGGATAATGCGCTCCGAGGAGAAAAAACAGTGCGGAGGATAATGCGCTCCGAGGAGAAGAAACGGTGCGGAGGATATTGCGCTCCGAGGAGAAGAAACGGTGCGGAGGATAATGCGCTCCGCGGAGAAGAAACGGTGCGGAGGATAATGCGCTCCGAGGAGAAGAAACGGTGCGGAGGATAATGCGCTCCGAGGAGAAGAAACGGTGCGGAGGATAATGCGCTCCGAGGATAAGAAGTGTTGCGGAGGATAATGCGCTCCGAGCAGAATACTCGTTGCGGAGGATAATGCGCTCCGATGAGAATAATCGTTGCGAAGGACAATGCGCTCCGAGGAGAATACTCGTTGCGGATGATAATGCGCTCCGATGAGAATAATCGTTGCGGAGGATAATGCGCTCCGAGGAGAATAATCGTTGCGGAGGATAATGCGCTCCGAGGAGAAGAAACGGTGCGGAGGATAATGCGCTCCGAGGAGAAAAAACAGTGCGGAGGATAATGCGCTCCGAGGAGAAGAAACGGTGCGGAGGATATTGCGCTCCGAGGAGAAGAAACGGTGCGGAGGATAATGCGCTCCGAGGAGAAGAAACGGTGCGGAGGATAATGCGCTCCGAGGAGAAGAAACGGTGCGGAGGATAATGCGCTCCGAGGAGAATATATTGCGAGAATAATGCGCTCCGAAGAAAATATTGGCAGCAAAGATTAAAGTGTAGAGGAATCGTACACCAGAACCAATGCATTCCCAAGATGGACGGTATATAGCAAAGTTTGCCGCTTGCAATGTAGTAGAGGAATCGTACGCTCTAACCACGGGCAGTTACTGCTTACCAAAGCCTCGGGGAGCGAATCCACCCTAAGCAGTCCAAGACAGGAATGGTGCTGATGGCTCTGTCGCGGTTGCTTTTATTTCCAAAAGTCAGCTGTTGGCTTCCTTTTTTGGCACTAGCGCGTTGCCATGATCAGCTGCTAGTGTGGCCGTTGGGTTCTTGGTCTGGTCACACTGTAGGCACGTAGATTCGAATGTTGTAGTGTGGCCGTAGGTGCGGGTCGTTTGGTCACACTGCTTGCGTGTGTATTCTAATGTTTCAGTGTGGCCGTTTGTGAGGATCGCTGGCCCATAAACTACGCTAATTAACTTTAAATTTTCACTTCAGGTCCTTATGGACCACCCTCCCTTTCATGAGAACAGTAGTACCCAAATCTGCCTGTTCTCGACGCACAAGCTCACGGCTTGTCACCCAATCTGCAGGATTGGCGGTTTGACATCAGCGATAGTGTGGGAAGAAATTTGTTATACCAAAGAAAATATTTAAAAATTATCAACGGCCGTTAAAAACAATTTCCCCGCCGTCGAGCAAATATCTATATGTACCATTTCAACTACCCGTGGGGGTGTATCGGTGTGGTCCCGAGTTCCTGCTTTTTTGGATGCCTGTCATACTTGGATTTGGCACATATCCGACAGTCGGCAACCACTTCCGCTGCTATCTTTCCCATTTTGGGGAAGTAATAGCCGCGGAGCACTTGTTTCACATTTTCTTGGGCTGCTCTGTGCGCCCTATTATGCTCAGTGGTTATTATTTCTGTTTTTTCGTCTTCATTAGTGATGTTACTGACCATGGTTTTGCACGCCAAAAATTTGGTAGCTGGAAAAGCTTCGACCAGGTTGTTTTGCAGAAAGGCCAATACTGGTAAATTACAATGTATAGCATTGACCAGTTCTGGTTTTATAACTTCTTTAACCGCCTCAAGCAGCCTCTCCCGCATGACGAAATTGAGGATGTGTCTAGTTTTCTCTTGGAACAAGACAATGAGTTGTTTTGGTGAGGAATCTGCCTCTTCCAGGACTATCTGGTCCCTGAAGCAGTTAAGGGGTTTATCAGTGGTCTCGATAGTGTGGGGGAGAGAGACCTCATTGTAGTTTCCGCGTGCGACCAGATGGCACTTTCCAAGGCGTTGAGACTTTGCCGCGAGAGCGCATCTGCGACATGGTTGTCTCTGCCTGTTTTGTAAAGGACTCTCGTCCCAGACTCTTCGATTCGCGCTTTCCAGCGCTTTATCTTGGAGTGGGGGTTCTCGTCCGAGATGAGAGAAGCTGGTAGTCTGTGTAGATGTTTTTGTTGCTTTTGCCATAAAGGGAGGTTAAAGTCAGGGTAATGAACTATACCGTCTTCCGACGTCAAAATGTTTTTAAGCATATCGAAAGCTTATTCCTGTGTTTCGTCAAACTCTACGCAAATTGACCTTCAGTGTTGTTTGCTGACTTTGCCGTTCTCCCCTTTTAGTATGTTTGGTATGGGTCAAGCCCCAGGAAGGACATTACCTCAAAGAGAGTGGAGGGATGCCTGACATCCTGCATAGACTTGACCTCTCAAGCTTTTTCTGGTGCCTTCTGTAGACACAACAAACCCCAGAAATTCGACGCTTTCCTTGAAAAATTGCGATTTCTCCCTGGACACCCGCAAGTTTGCGACAAAGAGGCTTTCTAGAATTCTGTCAATGTCTTTCACATGTTCATCTTCACTTCTGGAGAAGTGCACAGCATATCTTTCTGATATGCTCACGCAGTACGTCATCTATGGCCCGTTGGAATATGCTTGAATCATATGCCCCCGTTTACAAAAAATAAGGTCTTGTGACGGCACTTCGGCCGGGGTATGCTCGCCGCACCGGGTCCACAAAAATTTGTTTGATCTCTGGATGTGGTAGCTGAAAGAAAAGGTCTCCTGGTTCAAGAATAAGGCGACAAGAGTAAGGTGGCAAAATTAGGTTGTACTATTTATTTATCTTAAGTTTACAGAGCTTATGGTATGTCGCTGGCTCGTACTCGAGGTCTTCCTTCAGGGTCTTCAGGGCCGCACGTGGCTACTCGCTGTGTGCAGGTCGTCTCGGGGATGCGGTATCTCTCGAAGGGGTATCGGTCCTGGAGGATAATGCGCTCCAAGGATAGATGCGTGGGGGCGGAGGAATATACGCTCCGTGAGAGATACGGGGTTGGAGGAAAATGCTCTCCGGAAGGGGGTACGTGGATGCGGAGGATAATGCGCTCCGTGAGAGACGAGGGTGACGGAGGATAATGCGCTCCGAGGATAAGAAGGGTTGCGGAGGATAATGCGCTCCGAGGAGAATAAGCGTTGCGGAGGATAATGCGCTCCGAGGATAAGAAGTGTTGCGGAGGATAATGCGCTCCGAGCAGAATACTCGTTGCGGAGGATAATGCGCTCCGATGAGAATAATCGTTGCGAAGGACAATGCGCTCCGAGGAGAATACTCGTTGCGGAGGATAATGCGCTCCGATGAGAATAATCGTTGCGGAGGATAATGCGCTCCGAGGAGAATAATCGTTGCGGAGGATAATGCGCTCCGAGGAGAAGAAACGGTGCGGAGGATAATGCGCTCCGAGGAGAAAAAACAGTGCGGAGGATAATGCGCTCCGAGGAGAAGAAACGGTGCGGAGGATATTGCGCTCCGAGGAGAAGAAACGGTGCGGAGGATAATGCGCTCCGAGGAGAAGAAACGGTGCGGAGGATAATGCGCTCCGAGGAGAAGAAACGGTGCGGAGGATAATGCGCTCCGAGGAGAATAAACGGTGCGGAGGATAATGCGCTCCGAGGAGAATATATTGCGAGAATAATGCGCTCCGAAGAAAATATTGGCAGCAAAGATTAAAGTGTAGAGGAATCGTACACCAGAACCAATGCATTCCCAAGATGGACGGTATATAGCAAAGTTTGCCGCTTGCAATGTAGTAGAGGAATCGTACGCTCTAACCACGGGCAGTTACTGCTTACCAAAGCCTCGGGGAGCGAATCCACCCTAAGCAGTCCAAGACAGGAATGGTGCTGATGGCTCTGTCGCGGCTGCTTTTATTTCCAAAAGTCAGCTGTTGGCTTCCTTTTTTGGCACTAGCGCGTTGCCATGATCAGCTGCTAGTGTGGCCGTTGGGTTCTTGGTCTGGTCACACTGTAGGCGCGTATATTCGAATGTTGTAGTGTGGCCGTAGGTGCGGGTCGTTTGGTCACACTGCTTGCGTGTGTATTCTAATGTTTCAGTGTGGCCGTTTGTGTGGATCGCTGG